>BSBK01007594.1:602500-805348 GCA_027943335.1 Chamaecyparis obtusa | reverse complement strand
GAGGCTCTTATAGACAAACACCATTTCAATCCAAAATTTCCAAAGTTGTTAGATTTTCACATACAAGCAGAAGACAAAGAAAAGATTACGCCCCCAGTCATCACTCTCTAAATCATGTAAAGGACATCATCAAAGAGCTTGAGGGAACATAATATGCAAAAATCTCAATGGGAATTAGTAAGCATACAAGGAGATAAAAGCATGTGAAGCATAGATTGTTTTCATTTTGTGTTGATGTTTGTGTTTGATTGCATTGTTGTAGATGTAAAATCCTTTCTGGAGAGGAGACTGACTGACTGACTCGGATATAGATTCAAAGGACCTTGACTGGATATGACTCATCTGAGGTATACTAGAGACCATAGGATATGAAATTGATTTCCCCCAAGTGTTAAGCATTGATAGGATACATACACTTGAGCTGATTGGTGTACATACTGACTTATTGAAAATAGGAATGCAGAAACAAACCGGGAAATATGTACAAACTAAAGCAAGACCGAAAGCTGGGAAAGACCAAGATTGTGCTGATAGATGGAGCATTTTGAAAGAATTGGTGCCTATTTGTCAAGTTTTCATCATCTTGGCAAAGATTCTATTTTTGCTACCAAGGTGCCTGTTTCCAAGTTTTCACCAAGGCACTTTTTCTTTTTCTCATTTTTTTGTATTTTTCATTTTTTTCAATTTTTTTGTACTTTTGATATTTTTTACTTTTTTTGTGAATCATCAAGGCACCTATTGCTAGTTTTTCACCAAGATGTTCATTTTTCAGGACTTTTTCAGATTTTTAAGATTTTTTCAGGACATTTTACCATAGACTAAATGCCTTAGGCATAGAATTTATTCAGATGGAGAACATTGATTGGTTGTTAGAGCTATTCTCCTTCATTCATTGAGAGTTGATAGGCACTAGAGCCAAAATTAGTAGTGATAACAAAGGGACCCAACCAATTGGGTTCAAACTTCCCCTTGCATTCTCTATGTGATTGATTTCTAGGATTCTCTCTCAAGACTAGATCGTCAACCTAAAATTCTCTGTGTCTGAATTTATTGTTGTAACCTCTAGAAATTCTCTTCTAATATACTCTGAGATGATCATACGCTACTTGTCTATGCTCATCTAGTAGTTCAAGTTCTTGCAACCTAGATACTCTATAGTCATCATCAGTTACTAGACCATGTATTTTGATTCTTAGTGATGGGATTTTGACCTCAATAGGCAGTACTGCTTCAGACCCATAAACTAAAGAAAAAGGTATAGCCCTAGTAGGTGTTCTAATACTTGTTCTATAGACCCAAAGAGCTTGATTGATCATGAGATGCCAGTCTCTTCCTATTTTATTAACTGTACGATGTAAAATTTTCAATAGATTCTTGTTAGAAGCCTCAGCTTGTCCATTCCCTTGAGGATAGTAGATAGATGACCAATGTTGTGTAATCTTAAATTTGGCACATAGATCATCCAATTATTTGTTCTTAAATTTCCCACCATTATATGTGACTATAGAATGTGGAATACCATACTGGCATATGATGTAGTTCAAGATGAACATAGATATTTTCTTACCAGTTTCTTGTGTCAAAGGGACTGCCTCTACCCATTTTGTGAAATAATCTGTAGTCGTGATTATATGGGTATGTCCATTAGAAGAATGAGGATGAATGGATCCTACAAGATCAAATGCCCATTGATGAAAAGGCCATTGAGTAGTGAAGGGAATTAGATCTCTCCCTGGAGCATGAATTAAGTTTCCATGCACTTGGCACTTTTGACAGTTCTTAGCAAACTTAATAGACTCTTTCTCCATTTCAAGCCAATAGTACCCAACCCTAATAATTTTTTGAGCTAGTGTTAAACCATTTGAGTGTGGGGTATGTGCAAGATCATGAGAGGCCAAACTATGCCCTTAAGTGGCAATGAAAAATTAGCAAATCAGGCTTAGTCAACTTGATGTGAAAATTTCAACTAGCTATGAACCTAATATCAAAAAGTTGTAAGAATTGAATCTATAGAAAATTGAATGTAGTTTCTAAAATACTAGGCCTTTTTTGAGAAAAAGTTTGTATGATTGGTGAAAAGTATAGATTTCAATGCAGCAGTAAAAAAATTTCAAGAAAAAAATAAGAAGTAGGTGTATGTCTGACCACCTTAATCATAATCAAATGATAATATTTTATTATAAAATTTTATATATAAGTAGTAGACTCATGCCCAGATGTGACACATGTTTTTTTGTAATTTTATTCCAAAAAAATAATTAATTATGATTTTTTTGCTACAACATTTTTAGAATAAAAAAAATCTCGTGTCTGACCACCTTAACTCATTCAAAAGTTTACAAAATTCAATTTTATTTTATTTTTCCTTATAGTAGCCGAAGCATAGAATGTGACACATTTTTCAAATTTCAAAAATGTTATACCATGTGAAAGTTATAGTCATTTTTTAGTTAGTATATAAATCGACACTTTAGAGGTAGCTTGATTAGAAAATAACTAATAATTACTTACCAAATTCAAAATTTGACAACAATTATATCGATAGAAAGCTGATAATCTCCTTAAGATACCCTTTTCATTTTATCAAATTCGGGTGAAAAAAAATTCGTCAGCTACATTGTCAAAGTTTTGAACTGACATCGCCACTTTTTGGCCCCTCATGATCTTGCACATACCCTGTGACCCACAAATACCATCATGGACTTCCTCTAATGCACGTTGAGACTCTTCCTATTCTAAACGATCTAATTCGTATACCATCTAGACCTTGTTTGTAAAGATCATGACCAATGATGATATATCAAGAGGCATTATGGATAAGGTATCTCTTTTCATGGTGGTTGAAGGTATCGGGAATGATTTGGTCTTTGAGATAGGAGGATAGGTTTGTATATCTAGATGAATCATGACCTACAATAGTGAAAATCATGTGGGTTTTAGGGGAGTCATATGTAGGGTAAGGTAGTGCTTCAACCAGGAACTCGTAGCGTAGCTCATGTTCAGGATGTTGTAATAAAGTAGATAATGTTGCCATTACATCAGCAGCCTTATTCTCTATTCTAGGTATTTGCTCAAATGTGATAGAGATGAAATATTTCTTGAGATCATCTACCATTCTTTTGTATGGAATGAGCTTTTCATCCTTATTTTGGTACACATCATTTACTTGATGGATTACAAGTTGTGAGTCTCCATGAATGTGTAATTCTGTTACTCTCCACTCAATTGCTATTTTCATACCATTCAAAAGGGCTTCATATTCAGCAATATTGTTTGTACAAGGAAATTTGATTCTAAATGCCTTAGGAATGGAGTATCCTTGAGGAGTGATAAATAAGATGCCTACTCCAGATCCATTCTATGTACAGGAGCCATCAAAGAACAATTGTCATTCTCTAGAAGAAAGATTCATGATAGAGGAATCAGGAAATTCCATTTGCATTGGTGTGTCATCAAACAAAGGTGCATCTACTAATTGATCAACAATAACTTGGCCTTTAATAGCTTTTCTTTCAACATAGTCAATGTCAAATTCACTTAAGAGCATGACCCATTTGGCTAATCTACCTGTGAGGGTAGCTTTTCTTAGTAGGTACTTTAGTGGATCAATCTTAGATACTAAATGTGTAGTATGAGCCAACATATAATATCTCAATTTCTGTGATGCAAAGACCACAACTAGACAAGCTTTCTCAATCATTGAATAGTTCTTTTCGTATGCCACCAATATTCTATTGATATAGTATATAGCTCTTTCCTTCTTGTTCTCATCATGCTATGCAAGCAATGCCCCTAGTGATGTATCTATAGTGGAGACATATAAGATCAAAGGCTTCCCTTGAATGGGAGGCATCAAGATAGGAGGATTTGATAGATATTTCTTGATATGATTAAAGTTCTTTTCACATTCCTTGCCCCATGCAAAGGTCACACCTTTATGTAATATCTTTGTAAAAGGTTGTGATATGTCTGCTAGCTAAGATATGAAGCATCTGATAGATTGAACTCTACCTTGAAATGTCCTCATTTGAATGATGTTCTTGGGAGGTTGCATCTCCATTATAGCCTTTACTTTAGTTGGATCAACTTCAATGCCCTTCTTTGAAACTATGTATCCTAAGAGCTTTCTAGAAGTGACACCAAAAGCACACTTCTTAGGATTTAGTTTGAGACTAAATTTTTCCATTCTTTCTAGTATCTTGCTCAATCCATTTAGATGTTTAGCTCTAATCATAGATTTTGCTAAAGTATCATCAACATAATCCTCCATAGTCCTATGCATCATGTCATGAAAAATAGAAGTCATAGCTCTTTGATATGTAGCACCGGCAGTCTTAAGCCCAAATGGCATGACATTCTAGAAGAAGGTACCCCATGCACATGTAAAAGTAGTTTTCTCTTGATCCTCTGGAGCAATTTTTATTTGATTATATCTAGAAAAACCATCCATTAAAGAATACATCTCAAAGCCTGTAGTCATGTCTACTATCATATCAATGTTAGGTAATGGAAAATCATCCTTAGGGCATGCTTTGTTTACATCTCTAAAATTGGTGCACACTCTTATTGATTTGTTTGGTTTAGAAATAGGTACAATATTAGAGATCCATTCCACATAATCAATAACTCAGATAAATCTGGCTTTTAGGAGCTTCTCTAATTTAGCTTTTACCAAGAGTGCAACATGTGGATGCATCTTTCTCAATTTTTGCTTAATAGGTTTAACATTTGGAGCTATAGAAAAATGGTGCATTATAAGATTAGGATCCAACCCTGGCATATCTGAATATTTCCATGCAAAGTTGATCTTCTTCTTTGTTAGGAATGTTGTAAATTTTTTCTTTTCTTCCTCTGATAAAGATTGTACTACATGGATCAACTGTGGTTCTTTTGATGTTTCCAAATTGATAGATTGAATGGGCTCAATTTTAATTGGAGATCTATCTTGTACATGACTCAAAAGGACATCAAATATCTCATCCTTAGGCACCTCAGAGAGGTTTTCACCTTCAGATACATCTTTTATTTTTACTTTCGTAGGTTCTGAGATTGCCACAAAGTGGTTTTCACCCTCAGAACTCCTTTTCTTTTTATTCTTATTCTTATTTTTCTGACTAAGATACTTGATGTCTGAATTTGTCATGGTAATGCTTGGTTCACTAATGGAAGTCCTCACAGGCTCAACTACATTTAGGTAGCAAGTAAGGGCATAGTCATTGGGAAAGGTATAAATACCTTGGTTCAAGTTGGTGGATGTTATGTCAAGAAGGTCAAGGCGTTGGATAGTCAAAGTGGTGAAAGATTGGGAAAGAGTGTTTACGGATATGGATCTATCATCATTGGTCCTAACCGGACGCTCAAGTTCAAAGGTGATATTACAACTTAAGACATTCAATTCATGAATAGGCTCAATGTCATTATGGAAATCTACTTTAGCCATCGGTGGATCAAACTTGATAAGTTCATCATTTCACTCTAGACTTACATTAGGTTGAGGTGCATATTGGTGAATAACATCAACATGCTTTTTTGTAACAAGTTCAACTAGTTCTAGAATGACTCCCCATTCATAGTCATTTGATTCATCTTCTGTTTCTTCATCTAGACCTTTAGGAAATCTGAGAACATGAGTAAAGTTAGGATGAATACCCCAAGAAGGATTTCCCTTAGATTCTAATTTGAATTCATACTCACAGGAATTTGTGTTAGAATAACTACCACTTTACTCTTTTTAATTTCCTTCGAGATTAGCTGGTTCTTGTGTTGCAACTATCTCTTGCTCTATAGTAGGTTCTTACATTTCTACTACATTAATTCTTTTTATTGGATCATCTTCAGCTTCAAGGAGGTCTTTTATTTCTTTAGCAAAATTCTCATAAGGAATGATCTCATCAGTGGTGTCTAAATCATCACTATCAGATTGTTCAGTTATTTCTCCCTTTAGTTGATTTGCTACAGAAGGCTCAATCTATTCTAATACATGTGGGGAGTTCTTGCTAAGACAAAAAGGTTTCTTCATGTATCCTAGACCTATTGTATTCTTGTTTGATTGGTCATGATGATCAAGAGGTCACAGAAGAACTTTACCTTATAGTCTGAGAGGTCCTTTTCCTTTATATCCCATCTTTTCAATTTGTCTCCTGGACCATATGACTTAGACGAGATATTCAATATTTTAGCATCACATTTTTGGACAACTTGAGATTTAGGTTCATATTTGTATAGCCATGTGAGCATAGATTCATCCTCTTTAAACTCCTATTTAGATACTTGTTCTGCAACAAAATTTCCTTTATATGTTTCAAGAGGTTCTTTAGAATCTATTTTAGACTATTTCAGAGTCTTCCCATAAGACTTAGGAGAGATAGGGAGAGATGTCAAAGATAAGACTAGCTCTATAGTATATTCTCCCATACCATTTTCTTTGATCTTAACCTCTTTAGCAATGTCTTCCATCTTAGATGTTGAAGCAATGTTTAGCTACTTAGTGGAAGATTCTCTATTATTGGGAACAAGTTTATCAGCACTCTCTTTCAAGGTATTGCAAGTTGTATACAGATCAGTTGGAATCGTCACCTCAAATCCTTCATAAATAAATTTCAAACACTGATGGAATGTAGAGGGAATGGCTTTCATGTCATGCATCCAAGGTCTTCCTAGGAGGATATTGTAATCCAAAGGTAGATCAATAACTTGACATATAGTATCTCCGATGGTAGGACCTGCTCTGATAGGTAGGACAATAGTTCCCTTAGAAGATCTTTCTTTCTCATCATATGCTTTGATAGTTATCTTCTTCCTAGGATCAATGGCCATTTCTAAAAATACCAATTGTGTAATCAAGCTGAAAGAACAAATGTTTAGACCAGCACCTCCATCTATCAACACACGTTTGACACGATAGTTTTGGATCAAGACTTCAATATTGAAAGGTTGGTTATGTAGATGACTCAAGGAGTTATCATCTTCCTCTGAAAAGGAAATGTATTGTGGAGACATAAGATGACCAACCATAGTCTAGAATTTGTCTAAATCAAGATCATCAGGAACATTGGATCCGAGCAGAGCTTTGTCTAGAACGGCTCTATGAGCTAGAGATATCTGAAGCAACTCAAACATGGATATTTTAGCATTTGTGTGCTAGAGTTGTTGGAAAATACTATATGAAGTAGGCCTCATATCTTTAGGATTTGAAGATTTAAATGTAGCCTTCTATTTAGAAGTAGATGAAAGATTGAAAGGCACCTTAGGGATATGTGATGAATCTGGTATTTGTCCTTA
This sequence comes from Chamaecyparis obtusa, assembly GCA_027943335.1. Taxonomy (NCBI): domain Eukaryota; kingdom Viridiplantae; phylum Streptophyta; class Pinopsida; order Cupressales; family Cupressaceae; genus Chamaecyparis; species Chamaecyparis obtusa. The sequence continues at coordinate 798,067 of BSBK01007594.1, read as the reverse complement.
TAGGTGTGCCTAAGCTTGTGATTGAGTAACTGCATTAGCTGATTGATTATCTCTATCTCTTCTTACAATTGTGATGACATTGCAATGCTAAGATAGGCATGGTTCAACCATATTTATAATAGCATTGTTTCTTGAGTAGGCATAATTGACTTTAGCATCCATATTAGGTTGAGAAGAAGAATCTTCTTTACCATGTTTAGGAAATGGTTTTGTGAATGTTGTATGATCATTATTGCTCTTATGATTGTCAATCATGATGTCACCATTATCAATTTTGTCTTGTATAATGTGCTTCAAGAAAATATAGTTATTAGTCTTATGACCTTTAGTGTGATGGAATTCACAGAAATCATTCTCTCTCCACCATTTCAATTTAGGTTCTAGATCAAAGACTTTCATCTCAAGGAAGTAGATGATTTTGTTTGCCAACAAAGTTTTCATGGCTGATTCCAAGGATTCTCCAAGAGGAGTGAATTTGTGATTAGGATCTTTAGCCCAAGGTTTGTAATCAGTTGACTTTTTGTTGGACTATGTGCTTTGGCTTCAGAAGCTTTGATGGCTTGGGTACCAATAGTGAGATTGAAAGTAGGTGCCTTAGATGGGGCACAAATATTATCAACAATGACATCTATGATGTGTAATACCCCAAAAATGGGCTATATGTTCATTAACCTCCTAAGTCAACAATTCGAACGAAATCAACATTGAAGTCCTAATCTAAGGCACATCTAAACATCATCGAATCATAATTGATTATCTTAAATTTTGCATCGGAGAATATTCCTAGCAATATTCCTAATTATCTTAATTATCTTTAATTTAATGATTATTTGGCGATAAATCACATTTATCCTAAGTTTGATTAATTGAATATTTTCATATTTAATTAATTAGATTTAATATCTTGCCACTTAATTGTGTAATTAAATTTAATTCTATCTATTATTAATTGTATTATTTAATTTTGACAATAAATCCAATATCCTATGAATAATTGATTAAATTCTTATTTAATTGATTAAAGCAAGTTGTCATTATTTAATAATATAGTTTTTAATAAAAGTTTAATAAAATAGTTAATTAACCCATAAATTAATTATTTTATTTTCAAAAATCAGTTAAGTTGAGAATAAATCACTTTATTTATTTATTAAATCATAATTATCCATGTGCATATTCAAGGACCAGTTAAACTCAAATGGGAAAATCAATGCAAGTTGTTAGCTTTTTGAAACTCAACATCTTTTTGAGTTTTAAAGTTGATCTAAACCTCTAATTCGAGTTGAACTGTGCTTTTGCATGATTTTTGTGACTTAATTATCTGTTATTATCAAATAACTCAAAAATGAAGATGAGTTATTTGAGTGATTTATGGATTTTTCTCATGCACCTCGAAAGCCCTGGATTTCTATAAAACCAAGGCTCAACTCTTCATAATTCATATCTCGCAAATTGCAAACTTACTCTATAGGAATCATAGCATATCAGATTTGGAGAATTTGCACAATTGGAGCTTGAAAGATAAATTTGAGGATTCGAAGCTTTGTGAGATCAATTTCAAATTCATAGCTTTCATATTATTGTTAGAATTCCCATTCTCATATCATATCATTTCTAGATTAGCATTGCATATCAATTTTCATATTATCATAGATTTCATATCATTTTTCATATCATGGCATAGAAAATATTAAAAAAATAGATTAATTGCATTCATATTTCATATCAGCTTTGCATTCAAATCCTTCGTTTAGGTGTCGTCTAGGTCACTGATCTTGATAGAAATCTAAGAACATTAATCTCACACCTACTAAAAGGCAGTAAATCACTTGGTTAAATTAGATTTCAATTTTGCACGATTTTGATTTTGCTAACCTCTAATGTTTTACTGAAGTGTTGTGTCTATAGATCAGGTACAATTTTCACACACACATGATGATGCCTTTATTCTTGTTCTAGTTTTTGTTCTTGTCCTTAGAACTAGATCCAGATTCATACTTGTCTTTTTGAAGTGTGATGTCTCCTTTTTTCACAAATACTTTCTCAATTTTGATTGCATTATCTACCATCTTGTCAAAAGATGTATGATTTTGAATTTGTAAAGGGTAGTTAATTTCTGGAACAAGATTGTTGATGAAGATTTCTAACTTCTCAATTTTGGGAATGGGTCTAGCATATAGAGAAAATTTCTTCCTCCACCTCTTGAGAAATCTCAGGAATGGTTCTCCTGGATATTGTTTCTGATTATAGATATCAATCATAGTGACCAAATGTTGATTATTGTAGGAGTATTGTTGATAGAACAGTTTGATTAACTCCTCAAAATTTTTGATAGTAGGAGGCATTCTAGAGAACCAATGAATGGCTGCTCCTCCCAGAGATCGAGGGGAAAGACACATTAAATAAGTTGGTTCATGCATAAACTCCATAGATTGAGTACAAAATTCTCTGACATGATCTTGAGGGTCAAAGTTTCCATCATACTTATCATATTTTGGTATCTCCATTCTTTTAGGGAATGACAGCATGTACAAGTCTTTATCAAATGGAAAAGGGCATAGAGCTTCCATGGAGAACTCCTTAGGTTCCTTTTCTTTCTCAAGTTTGTTTAGTTTGACTTGCATGGCATGCATCTATTTCATCATAGCAGTGATAGGAGTTTCTTCCTCATACATGATAATATCTTTGACATTTAAATGTGGACGGAGTTTAGCTCCTTATTGAGCTAACTCTAGAAAGTATGCCTCTCTATCTTGCTTCAAGAAATGCTCCATCATTCTTTTGAAGTTATCATCATTTTGATATTGAGAAATTTCAGAAGGTGTAGGTTCGTGATCCATACTATGTTGAGATTGGTGTCCTTGAGACCCATGATGTGTCCCTCCATGAGAATTGTTAGGAGTTTTGGGGCTCCTTAGATTAGATTGAGGTGGGGTTTGTTGATTAGCTCTATGAGTTGATGGAGGGGGTACATAACCAGTTTTCAATCAAAAATTGCTAAGACCGTCATCTTCGTAAAGACCAAAATTGTAGAGTTGTTCAAGAGTTGTTTCTTGGAGAGTATTCAGAGGTATTGTATGGGATACCTCTCTAGATTTCTTGTGTGACAAAGCTCTGGTTTCCACCATTAACCTTGGGTGAAGCCAAAGAATAAGATGAAGACAACTAAAGAATGAATTGATTCTAGAAGATCAAATGATGCAACCTTGTCAAGATTGAAGTGATTAAAGAATAGATCGGATGTAAATGAAGGATACTATGCCATAGTAGTGTGGGTAGACGCCCGATAGACGGTGGGCATGAGCTCACAACTCTTAGCTATTTAGTAAAAAGATTGAATTTTGAAGATAATTTTGATAAGGTTTTGACACAAGATGAAAAAGACTCAAATCGATAAATCAGAAGGCTAAATCAAACTCAAGTGACCACTTTAGGAAAATTAATGTATTCATTATAGGTTCTACTTTGTTCCTGACACTGATTTGTTTGATAGATTATGGAAATAGGCTATAAAATTGGATTTCTGACAAATTTGACCAATCTCTGACAACTTTGACTTTGGATTTGATACGAGTTTTGAAATTTTAGGATGAATTTTGACACTAGAAAGGATTTTGCTTTAAATTTGTAATCTTTTAGTTTTCAGTACCAGTTTGTTTGTAAATTTTTCTATCCAATTTTTGAAGATCTGGGTAAAAGTTTGTTTCAAGTAACCAAGAAGACATCAAGCACACAAAATAGCAAGCAAGGGAAGCAAGCAATCATCTTAAAACAATGAAAAGGGGAAAAAGCAACCTTGTGCATGAACAAGCAATAGTGACTTATTGTGCTAATCCCTAGAAGTGCTAATTGTGTATGTTACAAAAAGTTTTTCAGTAATGCACATATTCCTAGAAAAATAAAATTTTTTTGGCCTCACTAAGGTTTGTAGTAACAATCTGACTCTACAAATTTTGTGATCTCAAGAGGGTGAACTCCAATCCAAGCAGACAAGGGTTTTGACATAGTCCAAGAAATTAATCAATCAGGAGCTGCTAGGGAGATCTGACAACCCAACAAGAGACCACACCTGTGAAGATTTCCTCTACAAGGACATTTATATAGAGACTGCTGCTACCATTGCGAAAATGGCTATTACTACTTGAGGTTTCATCCACATGGTTGAACCAATTAAGGGAATGTCCACTATGATTAACCCTCTCTAAAGGTGACTCACAAAAGATACCATAGGGGGACTAGATCAAGTTCAAGGATCTGGGTTTCTGGTACTATCCAAAAAGGAAGTAGAGCATAATCCCCTAACCTATTCACTTCACCAAGACAAAGTAGATAGATTAATCTAACACACTAAGACCAATATTATCTCCCAAAGATCTATGATGTCAACCGCTTATGATCTATCAACCTCTCCAGAGAGAGAATGTATCAATCAAAAGTTAAAGACACGTGAATCTAGTAGAATGTGAGACTTTCTCAGTACCTTCCCTACCTACAAGGGGATCCTTCATCAAGAGGAGCTTTGCATGAATAAATGAGTGAAAGAATCTCAATCTCTCAAGATCATCCACAAATAGTGTTCATAGGGCCTATTTACTATGTGTAACAGATATGCAAAAGCAAATCTATGTTTGTTTTATAGCCCAAAAATTGAAGTCTGATTTATGAGAGCAAGAAAGGCACTCAAGCTAGACATGTGAGATATTTTTTTTATGTTCAAATTGAAATTTTTTTAGATGTAGTAGGATACCTAAATTCCCTCACAACGCGCTTAGTATATTTTACCTGATTTTTAGCTTTGTTAAGCAATCCTGCGCAAGCAAGCCACAAACTCTCCGACAAGAAAACAAACAAACAAGATATGCAACGTATATTCAACTTATGAAAACCCTAGGGTTAGATCTAAAAATAAATTATTAGGAGAAATAATAACCATCAACTAATCCAAATGACAACTCATATCATTCATTGAACCATATGAAAAATAAGTGCATACCCATCACAAAATTTTATTTTTTTGTTGCATTTGACCTAGTAAACGAGATCTAATTTTTGTGATATGATTTCAATCACAAAAATAGAAATGAAAAATAGAAACCCCTACTAAAAAATAGAGAGCTTTCCAAAAATGTAAAACTTTTAGAAAATTCTCTTGATTTGTGCCCTAGAGACCCATTTTACCAAAATAGACTAGTTTTTTGTAAATTGACTATTTGAGCTATTATATTGCATCCAAATTTAAAAAACAAAGAATGGAACCCCTGTATAATTTAAAGATATTTTTGAACATGTAAAAATTTCTGAAAAATATGCTGATTTGCATCATAAATTAATTTATTTTGGAATATCAAGAAAAAATTATTAAAAATTCAAAACATCTCAAAAAATTCTAAATTTTTTATTGAAGCTTCCCCAATATGTCTCCAACCTGAAAAAAAAATTTTAGACTAAAAATTCAAGCCATTTGGGAGATAAAATTAAATCTTTGAAACTTTAGGGTTTTAGCTCCAAAAAAAAAATCAAAACCAACATGTAAAGGTAGGTTGCCCCACGGTGGGGCCAAAAATGTGTGTGTAAATTTTGTGCCTAGCTATGAACACAACACTTCAATTAAAAATTAGAGGTTAGCAAAAATTAAAATATGCAAATAAGAACAATATAGCTAACCAGGTGATTTACCACCTTCTAGTAGGTGCGAGTATGATATTCTCAGATTAGACTGAGATCAGTGAAAATGCAACACCTAAATGAAGGATTTAATGATGAAAGCAATAAAATATGAATGCAAATTAATCTATTTTTAAATTTTTTTGATGCACTAAGATGAGAATAACTGATAATAAATTAATCTAAATGGATTGAAATGATATGCAAATTAAGCTAACAATGATATGAAATATGAAAGTAGAATGAATTGAAAACAAGATTGATCTCACAAAATATTGATTAACAAGAATCTTGATGATTCCTCTGATGTCAATTCGCCAGAGTAAGTATGTAAATTCTGTGGATCTTTTTAGAAGAGTCGAGCCTTGATTTTATAGAAATCTAGGGCTTGAGGGTACATGGAAAAAGTCATAAATCACTCTTGATGAACTTAGGTTAATTTTTGAGTTAACAAGAAATTAGAAATAGATAACTCATAAAATCATGCAAAAATAATTTTTATCTCAAAATAGAGCTTTAGTTTTTTTTTTTCAACTCATCATTAGATGTTGAGTTTAGAAAGTTAACAAATTGAAATTGAAAATTGATTTAAAGTTAACTGCTTTTCTGATTGTGCATGATTTAATATGAATTAACTTAATAAATAAAGTGATTTATTTTCCACTTAACTAATTTTGAATTAAAACAATTGATTTATGAGTTAATCAATTATTAAATCAAACTTTATTCCAATTAAATCATTAAATTTGACAACTTTGATTTTAAATTAATTAAATAAATATCCAATTGATTATTTGTAAGAATTTTGATTTATTGTCAAAATAAAAACAATATTAATTAGGAATAAAAGTAATTAAATCTAAATAAATAATTAAGTGGCAGAATTAAATTAATTAATCAAATATTCAGAATATTTAATTAATCAAAATTTAGGATAAATAGGATTTTATTACCAAATAATAATTAAATTAAGGATAATTAAGATAAATAGGAATATTGTTAGGAATATTCTCTGATGCAGAATTTAGAATAAAATCAATTAGGATTTCGATAATGTGCAGATGTGCCTTTGGTTAGGACTTTGATGCCGATTTCATTCGAATTGAAGATGTAAGAGGTTAATGAACCTATAGCCCATTTTTTGGGTATTACAGTTAGCACCCTTTTCCATTGATGTCAAAGGGGGAGATATTTATGTAAAAACCCTGCTACTGTCTTAGGGGGAGCATTGCTGAAGATATTGGGATGGTTTTATTGAGTTGAATGCCTTTGGGTTAATGGTTTTTCACTCATATGTTGTCATCAATGCCAAAGAGGGAGATTGTTAGATATTGGTTGGAATTCTTGCTGTTGCTATACAAATTTTTTCATTGATCTCAACATATGACATATACTTCTATTTTGAGTTGGTTATATCATATAGAATATGTTGGTTTCTATAGGAAGTTGGATAGAGATGTAAGGACATTGTATGAAATTTTAGAGTGTTCAAGATTGATTTTATCATTCTAAAGATGTACTATGACATTATCTCTAAGGTCACAAGGCTTAATATGTTGATTTGGGAGAGTTATAGTTATTTTGGTGAAGACTGGTTATAGAACAGAGATAGGGAATTTGATAGAGTTAGTTGTTGAGTTTTGAGAATAAGTTGGTTGCGAGTTGGAAATAGGTCATGCAAGCTTTAGGAATGGAATAAAATATAGGATGGAGTACACTATGGGATTTTGGACTTGATTAGGTCATGCTAATGAAAACGCTAGTGCATGAACTTGGATAATTTATTTTGGGAGTCGACTAGGTGGTGTAATGTGTTCCATAGATCGACAATCCCTAAGACAAAGGCCTTAATTTAATTCTATGAATAAATCTCAAAATTATATTTAGGTGTGAACCCTCACTTATCATCAAAGTTTCTCTTTGATACCTAGATCATTTTCATATGATTCCTAACCTCATCCACATCAACCTTTTATTTTCTCTTGTCATTGTTTTTCACATTTTTATAGTTCACCAAACCTCTTCTACTCATGTTCATGTTATTATTCCTAGATAATATTTTTTAATATGGCCAGATATATTAAATTTGTAGAACACAACATTCATTTTCCCATTATTGTTAGTCATCTAATTTCTTCTTGTTTCATAGTGCTTTGTAATATGCATGAACCCATTACATGCATAGTACTTAATGTTATTCTTATTGTTGGAAAAGTTGTTCTCAATACTTTTGTACTCATTTTCCTTATGCCCATGTTTTTTGCACTTAAAATATTGACTAGAAAAAGATCCACAATTTTGATTTATCCTAATTTTACAATACATGACTTTATGACCAAATTTGTTACAGATAAATAACTTACCACCAATCCTTTGAGAATTAGGCTATCTTACAATAGTCATTTGTCCCTTTTCCTTTTGATTTTTAGATCTAGGCTTGTCTTGACTAGATTTGGAACTCTCTCCTTTTTCAAATTCAAGACCATACTTGTCATTTGCACAACTTTGACTTTCCATCCTTGAATCAAATTTTGTAGTGTTGATCATGAACTTCCCCTTATAATCATCAGCAATCACAAGATCTTCTCTTAGTTCTTCTTCAATATCCTTAGCATTCTATAGATTAACAACATGTAAACTATACTCATTAGATCTTTCCTTTAAGGATTAACTTATATTTTCCTCATTCCTCTTCATGTCCTTAATCTCTGATGTAGGAGCATCCTGGGTGTAAGAGCAATCTTGCATCACCCAAAAATATTTCTACTTTCTTTTCAATAAGGGCTATCTTGTGCAGAGTTGCTATTTTTGGAAAGTTATTATTTTTAGTAAGTTTTCTGTTTGGGCTCAGAATAGTCTATTTTCTTCTTTGGAGGTTCATTTTCATCATATCAGCCTACCAGTAAACTATACTCATTAGATCTTTCCTTTAAGGATTAACTTATATTTTCCTCATTCCTCTTCATGTCCTTAATCTCTGATGTAGGAGCATCCTGGGTGTAAGAGCAATCTTGCATCACCCAAAAATATTTCTACTTTCTTTTCAATAAGGGCTATCTTGTGCAGAGTTGCTATTTTTGGAAAGTTATTATTTTTAGTAAGTTTTCTGTTTGGGCTCAGAATAGTCTATTTTCTTCTTTGGAGGTTCATTTTCATCATATCAGCCTACCAGTAAAGTTTCATTGACAGATCAAGTCTAGCTTTGTAGATATTGAAGATCTTCCATATTGGTAGAAGGGTTTAGAAACTTTGAACTCAGTTTTGAAGACTTTAGAGGCCTTAGATGAGGTCAAAACTTGAGCTAAATGAATCTTTCTTGATTCAAACATTGTAGAGCTCCTCACGCCCTTTCTAAATTGGAGTCATAATAGTAAATTTGGTCAATGGGTGATGACTTATGGTCTCCGAAAGTTGGGCCACCTAAAATGGTGGAAAATAATTTTTCTTCAAAATTTTTGTTTGGGTTTCAAAAGTTGTTTTGAGCCAACTATGATGTAGTAAAATGAAAAATAAAATAATTCTAAGTTTGGTCAGCCTTATTGGCTAAAATTCTGAAACCTTCCCAGGCGGTGGAAAATTGCCTGTATAAGGAAGGCTATAGTATTGTCTTAGGTAGTTCAAGACAGTTCTGGGTAGTAGATTTGGGCAATAATTTGAGGCTTTGTCCTATGTTGGTTAACAGTTTGTCCGCTTCAAGATTTCTAATCTTTGACTCTTAAATTACCCAATGGGAGAGAACAAAAGGATGTCACCAACAATTGGGTCAGTGTACGTCTTCTATCACTGCCCTCTGAATTGATAGGTACAACTCCCTAATTATGTATGATATACAATGAATGTGTTTTTATCTTGATCACCAGGTTGTCTCTGATGTGTTTTAACCAAATTTCTTGTAGGCACAAACAATTCAGGCAAGGATTTATGCTTATTATCTTCTAACTCTAATCTACCTATTTTAACCATGCAAAGTCTAACCAAGAGAATAGGAGCAGAATCATGCATAGGAGACAAATAGAATTGTTTTAACTGCAACTTCTGTCATGAAATGGAATCCACACATACATCACAGCTCTACACACCACTGTACTTTCTATCCAGTATGCAACTATTTAACTAACAGGATGAATAGGAGAAGAATCACATATGACAAGTAAATGGAATCACTTACTGCAACCACAGACATGAAATGGAATTCAAGACGTAATCACAGCTTCATACATAACTGTCCTTTCTATTCAAATGCATATGATTGACTACCAGTGGAACAACAAAACTAGAAACCTTGCTATAGTAAATGGAATTACTTTGCTCAAATATCCAGTTTGCCGACCATTACAATGAGTTTCTTCCCAGTATTTATAGACTTCACAATACATAGAGTTCGTCAGAACTCATGACCTTCTAGCTTCCACGAATACAAACAGACTATACACCAAGAAGGAATATCTTCAATGAGAGGGTATGGAAGATGATCATGATATCTCAACCTCTCGATCAACACCTATCAAGCCAGAGTTCATTGGGCTTCCGGAGTCACTTAACTTTGATTTGTCCTAAGAATGTGAACAGACACCATCTATTGGCAAGAACTTTACCATCTATTATCATGCAATCTCTTTCTCTGTTCTTCCTTCGACATCCTCCATGACATACGCTTTCTATTTTACCACGACAGTCGACTTGAAAAAGAAATCAACATTTATTTCTTTTCAATTCTCTTCCGTCACCTTTTATTATAATGTTCAAGCACCACCGAGATCCTTAAAATCATAAGTTTTAATCCTTTTATTGTATGCTTGACACGCGTCACCATCTCATTTGATTTCCTTAAGTCTTTGGCCTCCTTGACAATATTCTCATCGGACGGTGGTCGCATGATCACAAGAAGGAAGAATATTCCTTGCGATCATGCGCTAGCCATAGATTTCCTATAGTGGACCCCTTTATACTTCTTCACTATTGGAAAAGCAAAATCTAAGGCTGTCTGAAGATCGCATACATTTGACACATCCCTTGCGAAAACACGCCCATCATCAATCTTCTACCTATGTCAGGACCCTTCTGAAAACATGTAAACAGATCCCTCTGACACTCTACCAACTCGGCATTCCATGGACCAACCATAAACTACCATGTAGGCTCACTGAGCTCATCAGACCCACCTGGAAATATTCCCATCGGACGATGATCGCATGATCGCAAGAGGGAAGAATATTCCTTGCGATCATGTGCCAACCATAGATTTCCTGTGGTGGACCTCTTAGCTTTACCACTCTTGAAAAAGCAAGATCTACGGTTGTCTGAAGATCGCATACGTCTGACACATCCCTTGTGAAAACACGTCTGTCCTTGATTCTTTGCCAATGTTAGGACCCTTCTGACAATATGCCAACAGGTCCCTCTGACAATCCACCAACTCATTATCTCATGGACCAACCATAGACTAGCTTATGTGTTCGTGAAACATCCCGGACCCACTTCTTCACACTTGGCAGATCTGACGGTAGTCACATGATCGTAAGAGCTTACAAGATTCCATAAGATCATGCGCCATCCGTCGATTTGGAATCTTAAGATGTTCTGGCTTGCTGACGTTTGCGGGGCCCAGCAACCTCATTGTCACATCCTCAATTATATTGTCGCATGATCGTATACCATTATTTTAATCTATGCGATCATGCGACCGCTTTACCATTGGTACACATAGATTCCTACGGGGTCCATTTGTCTAGATCTTCTTATCATCAGCGCATATGGGTCCCAGCGACACAGTCAGTTCTCAAATTCTCATTGTCGCATGATCGCGTACCATTATTTTAATCTATGCGATCATGCGACCCGCCTTTCTAATTGGTACACATTGGCTGCATCATTGGCACTTGTGGGACCTAGTAGGTTCCATTGTCGCGTGATCGCATACCATTATTTTATTCCATGCGATCATGCAACTACTTTACCATTGATACACATTGATTCCAGGCGTCCTCCAAATCAGCAAAGGTAGGCCCAGCCTCTGACATCAAGATAGTCTTTCAAACAAGGAGATCGGACGGCCATCGCAACACCATGATGTTAACTCATTTGCATCTTAGGATCGAGGTAATGCGATAACCATCAGATTGGATCAACGTTTAACTTCTGAAGAATGAGACCGGGCCCGTGAGAGAAAAGACTTGACAGATGGCAAGATCTCCGCAAACCCTGTATGAGTCTTCAGTATTTTTGAGGAATAACGGGAACCGTAGATGCAAAATTTAGGTTATCGTATCTCCGCCACCCTAAAACTTCATGATTATCGAACCAGATTACCTGTCGTTTCTTGCGCTGAGCTCGTAAAGACTTAGGCAATTCTGATATGCATCTGGATAATGCGGAGGACACATGCACGTGAACTCGGCACCTATTATATTGTTTCTGCCATAGGTTCTAAAACATGACAGGAAAATTTTTAATACCATCAACTCCATGACTATCCACCCTTTGCTACTGATAATATCATCAGACGAGTTGGCAATTCTAGCACTCTCCATACAGAAAAAGTTTCCTCTTGATTCTTCTGAAAGAACAAACACCATCCATCTTGATATACAAGATTATCAATAGAGCACATCTTCTTTGCCAGGATGGGGTCTATAACCTACCCAATGTTACAAGATCTTATAGAAAAGCCCACCCGGTTCAAAGAAGGAAAGCAATGATAGGGAAACCTGAAAAAGAAAGCCTACCTAAGCAAGACTTAGACCTAGACTCGATCAACTTCACATGGAAAAATGATAGGTGACTGAAAATCAGGCAACAGCTGGCTCCGACTGGAGATTTAAGCATTACCATGCTTAAAAGGACTCTAGCAATCTCTGGTTTCGCAAAATAGCCCACAACTTAACAAAGCCAAAACTACACATAATAGAAGGAAAAAAAACTAGGCTACAACAGGAAAAGAGAACTTGCATAACTAACCACTATGCAGGGATTACTTGCTTCTCAATTATGCATTTGATACAACTTCAAATCCTGCCCATTATAGGAACATGGCAGGGATTCTCCGGAAGGGTATGCCAACCTGAATGAATTATTCTGATTTGCTTGCACAATCTGGAATGGGCCTTTCCATAAGGATTGAAAATTAGAATGCATTCCTTTAGGTTCATGTCTCTTGTCCCACAACAGCACCATATCACCTTCCATAAATTTCCTCAATCTAGCTCTTTTGTCAAACAACTTCTTGACTCTGTTTTGATGTGCAGTTATTCTGTCAACCATTTCTTCTCTCTCTTCTTGCAGTTTGGTCAAGTATAGGATTCTTCTCTCTAAACCATCTTTGAAAACATCATCTTCAATTACCATTTTCAATTTACATGCAGCAAGCTCTAAAGGTAAAGGCAGATTTGCTTCAACCCCATAAACTAGTTCAAAAGGAGATATACCTATGGCTCTTTTAGGTGTAGTCCTGTCTGCCCATAAAGCATCATGTAATTTCCTGTGCCAATTCCTCTGATTGTCATCAACTAACTTCTTCATGATATTAATCAAATTCTTATTACTTGATTCTACTTGCCCATTCCCTTGGGGAAAGTAATCTGATGAATGACCTACCAGAATCCCATAATCATGACAAAAAGAAACAATTTCAGATGATGAGAAATACAAAGCATTATCCATAATCAATTTTGTAGGTATTCCAAACCTAACTAAAATTTGTTCTTTTATAAACTCACAAACTGCATCAGAAGTGGTCCTCTTGATAGACTTAGCTTCCACCCATTTACTAAAATAGTCTGTAGCAGTCAAAATGTAAGAATGACCTTGAATTGAAGGAGGATTTAGGGGACCAATAAAATCTAGACCCCACTGCTGAAAAGGAGCATCAATTACAACTGGTTTCAATGGTAGAGCTGCCAATTGAGGTTTACCAGAAAATAGCTTACATTTTTCACATTTTGCTACCCATTTATATGCATCTTTAAACATTCCTAGCCAATAGTAGCATTGCCTTAGGATCTTGAATGCTGTAACAGTAGAAGAGAAATGTCCTCCACATGCCTCATCATGAAAAGTTTTCAACAACTGCATTTGCTGCTCTTTATCCACACACCTAAGGAAAGTACTATCTATTGCTCTTTTGTACAAAACATCGTCATAAATAACATACCTGAGGGCTTTGTTTCTCAGATCTCTCTATTTTTCTATCAATCCCTCTGGACACTCACCGTATGTCAGGAAATAAGCAATGTTTGAAAACCAAGGATCTTGTAAACTCACCATCAGCACCTTATGATCACTCTTCTCATCTGGCTGACCTTCTGCTATGGCTTTACAAAGTGCATTCCCCCTCACCAATTTAGTTGGCCTAATATCAGTGTCATACTCTTGAACTTTGGCAATCCAAGCTCCTCTATTATTACAACCAACTTCTTGTTGAGTCAAAATGCTTTTTACTGTTGCATCAGGCACATAAACAACTGAATGTGAGTGAAGAACATAAAATCTGAAATTTTTCAATGCTCTTACCACAGCATAAGCATGTTTTTCCATTTGGGAATACTTCAACTCATGGCTCTTCAAGGGTATACTCATGAAAGCAATTGGAGCTTGTATCCCCTCCTTGTTTTCTTGCATCAGTATTGCAAACATGGTGTGTTGTGATGCATAACAGTATAAAATGAATTCTTTTGTATAATCAGGGTGAACTAAAATAGGAGCATTAGCAATTGCATTTTTTATGTCTTCAAAAGATTTCTTACCATCATCAGTCCATTTGAAAGATTGATTTCCCTTCATCATATCAACTATACTTTTCACAGTTTCAGAAAAATCAGGTACAAATCTTCTTAAAAAGTTAACTTGTCCAAAGAAAGATTTAATTCCAGTTTTACTTAAAGGTAAACTTAACTGTTGAATAGCTCTAACTCTATCAAGATCAATCTTAACTCCTTCTTGAGAAACAATGTGTCCAAGAAGTTTACCTTCAGTAACACAAAATACAGATTTCTTTGGATTTAAAGAAATACCTTGGTCTCTACACCTCTGCAGGACTCTGGCAAGATCTCTTATGTGATCTTTTCTTTGCCTAGAGAAAATAGTTAGATCATCAAGGTACATCACAATAATCTTATTTTTAAGATCACCAAAAGATAGATCCATTGCTCTCTGAAATGTTGCACCTGCGTTAATCAATCCAAAAGGCATTCTATTATAAGCAAAAGTACCCCATGGCATTGTAAAAGCTGTCTTGTACTTGTCTGATTCATCCACTTGGATTTGGTTATAACTTGAAAACCCATCCAACATAGACATCATTCCTAAACCAGCAACAATCTATAATAAATGGTCCATGTTTGGCAATGCATAGTTATCTTTGAGGGAAGCCTAATTTAGATTTCTAAAATCTACACAAATCCTTATCTCTCCATTCTTCTTCCTCATAGGGATGATATTTGCAATCCAGGTGGAGTGATGAATAGGATATATGATTTTTTCTTTTAACATCTTATCAATCTCCTTAAAAATTGCTCCTTCTATCAAAGGGTTATAGTTTCTTTGTTTCTGTTTAATAGGAACTACCCCAGCCTTTAGAGGGATTGTGTGCCTAAAATCTCCATCCATGAAATTTTTAAGACCCTCATAGTCCCAAGAAAAAACATCTTGAAATTCCACTAATAACTCTTTGATCTTACCCCTTTCTTCAATGGAACAACACTTTCCAATATTAATCATTTTTGGACAATCATCAGTCTCTATATTGATTCCATAATACTCTCCACAAGTCTTTTCTTTTTCACTCCTTTCTTCCTTAACGTAAGAATCATGTTTGTCAAAAAGCTTTTCTAAAGATACAAAATGAGAAGGGATCTTATTACCTTTTAATTGAATGATTTCTTCTTCTGATTCTTCCTCCTCAATCAGTGACTGCTCATCTTTACCATCTTCAAAGCACATATTGACAAAAGGGCCTGATCCTTCTAGGAACTGCTGAATATGTTTGTCATTATCAAAGACTTGCCATGATTCTTCATTATCAGGTACCTTTGACCTAAAAAGAACTTCTATCCTATATATCTGATCTTTAAATTTAGGATGAGGTAACAATAATGAGGCAGAGACAGCTAATGAATCAGCTTTTGAATTCTGGTCTCTAGGAACTGAGTTTATTGAGAATGCATCAAAATTTTCCATCTCATCCCATACTTTATTTCTGTAATTCCTTAATCTATTATTTTTTACAAAATATAAATTTCTCACCTGCTTTACCACAAGCTCAGCATCACCTTGTACCTTAAGTAACTTTACTCCTTTTTGTTTTGCAACTTCCATTCCAAGGAGAAGAGCTTCATACTCTATAGTGTTATTAGTGTTCTTAAAATTCAACTTGTAGGCCAGATGTGTGATTTCTTCATCAGGTGCAATTAAGACTACTCCTGCTCCTGAGCCTACCTTAGCACAACTACCATCAAACTGCATTGTCCACAGCTGTTGTGAATCTGCCTTTACCATCTCTTCTTGAGCATTAGGTCCATCATATGTTAACATGTAATTACCAAATTGCATTTCTTGATATAAGATCTGAGATTTAGGATCATCTAATTTCAAAATAGTAAATTTAGCCTTACCTTCAGGTTCAAGCTTTACTTTCTTATTCCCAACTTGGATGTAAGCAAATGACCAATCAAGTTTAATCTCTCCTCCCAAGTCCTTGCAGAAACTTCTACTAAGAAACATACCATAGCTTTCTGGAATGTCAGCAACAAGAATTGTAAGCTTTAATCTCTTGGAAGGATATGCAACCAAAGCAACTTGTGCATCCTTGATATGACCTATCAAAGGTACTTGCTTGGCATCCATTGAATAGCACTTTCCAAAGACTTTGGTTAGGGGTAGCCCTAGAGCTTTTGCAACTGACGTAGGCATTACATTATCTGAAGCTCCAGAGTCTATGATGCAATTACTTAGTCTGTTGCCATTAATAAAAAGAGACACATAAAAAGGCTCTGGTTTCAAATATGAACAAGTAGCATGGATCACAGGTTCTTCTTCTTGAAATAGCCTAGGAATTGAGAAATCATCATCAATTGAATTCCCTTCATTAGCATTAACTCGCCTTTTATCACTGACATTGGAATTGATATGAATGTTTTCTCCACTTTTACAATGATCTATCAACCTTTGGAATTGATCAAAGTGTGATCTCAAATAATCCATAGTAGATATTTGAATTTTAGTTTCTTCACAAAATTGAATAATATCAAAGGAATGAGGAAACTTATCTTTTTGTTCCTTTTGTGAAGAACTTGACGCTGGGTTATCATTCTTAGCTGCCTTGTGGGGAGGAACTTGATTCTTGACAGAAGCAACATTGGGAACTTGACTTTTATTTTTCTGACCTCTAGTCATCACAGTTAGCTGAGGTCCTTCCAAGGTGGAAAAACAATTTCCTCCATTTTCTGAATCTGATTCATACTCACAATACAAATTTACAGAGTCGCCATGAGGAGCATGATCATCATCATCTTCTGGATATTCAATTCTTTGCACTTCTTCTCCTTTCATTTGTAAATGCCAGATCATGTCTTCACAGGTATCACCATCATGATCTGCTCTGAGGTGAAAAGCACAAGAAGTCTGACCTTTAGGAGGAGCTTCAATAGCTAATCTTTGCTGAGTAGGAGGAAGCTATAAGTTCTTGTTCCCGCTTTGATACCTTGGTCCTTCTCGGTAAGGCTGATATAATGAATGAGTTGGTCTTGCAACTTGTTTCTTTAATGCAATCATCTCATTGGACAATCTTTGTAACATGGCCTCAGTACTGTTTGAAGTACTTGTTACATTGCTTGAAGATCTAGTATGATACTCTTTCTTCCATTTCCCAGAGGCTATCATGTCATCTTCCATCTCTACTGCAAGAGTTTGTGCAGCTTGTAAAGTAGCCACATTAGCCCTTCTTAGTTGATAACCAAGTTCAGGAGGCATAGAACTGATATAGAAAGTTTTCTGATTGTCTCCTGTTGGAGCACTAGCAGTTGGTATCCTTTTAATAAGTTTATTGAATTTAGCATTAAAATCTCTCATAGAGATGGATGATTCTTTCTTAATTTGAGCTAGTTGTAATAACAAACTTTGAGCATCCTCAGCACTCTTATACCTTTCTTCAAATTTCTGCCTCATGTTATTCCAACCAGTGATACAACCTGCAGGTAAATCTTGAAACCAATTTGCTGCATCACCCACCAATGTGTCTACAAACATTCTGACTGTAACATCATCATGCTGAGGGTTCACCACACTACAAGCTTTAAGAAAGGCACTTAGATGTTGTTCTACAGATACCAAACCATCACCATTGAATCTGGGAAAGTTCTTTTTGGAGGCCTTTGGCAAGTCATGATTTGCTGCAAGATTCAATGGTCCAATAGCATTTCCCCAAGGAACAACCATAGTTGCTAGACTTGTATTTTGTGTAACTGCTTGTATTGAAACCGAGAGGGGAAGTGCAATACCATGCAATAACAATGAATTGCAAGTGGTAGAAATAGGAATCCTATCAACAGGAGGTGAAGAAGATTTGCTTCTTCTTATTCTGAAAGGTACTACAGAAGACAATTGAAAATCTTCAAGCTTGTTATCTCCAACTTCTCTTCTTGACTTAGTCCTTCCTTTCCTGTAAGTATTTTCAAGAATAGGGAAATTGACTTCTTTAAGTTCTTCGTACACTGGGTCAACCTTTCCCTTTTGCTTCTCACTCCTGGTAAATCTGGAATCCAGGATGTCTTAGATTATGAGGAACTTATTGATATATTTTCTTTCTAAGTGTCCCCAGCAGACTCGCCAAAAACTGTTGGATAACAGTTTGTCCTCTTCAAGATTTCTAATCTTTGACTCTTAAATTACCCAATGGGAGAGAACAAAAGGATGTCACCAACAATTGGGTCAGTGTACGTCTTCTATCACTGCCCTCTGAATTGATAGGTACAGCTCCCTAATTATGTATGATATACAATGAATGTGTTTTTATCTTGATCACCAGGTTGTCTCTGATGTTTTTTAACCAAATTGCTTGTAGGCACAAACAATTTAGGCAAGGATTTATGCTTATTATCTTCTAACTCTAATCTACCTATTTTAACCATGCAAAGTCTAACCAAGAGAACAGGAGCAGAATCATGCATAGGAGACAAATAGAATTGTTTTAACTGCAACTTCTGTCATGAAATGGAATCCACACATACATCACAGCTCTACACACCACTGTACTTTTTGTCCAGTATGCAACTATTTAACTAACAGGATGAATAGGAGAAGAATCACATATGACAAGTAAATGGAATCACTTACTGCAACCACAGACATGAAATGGAATTCAAGACGTAATCATAGCTTCATACATAACTGTCCTTTCTATTCAAATGCATATGATTGACTACCAGTGGAACAACAAAACTAGAAACCTTGCTATAGTAAATGGAATTACTTTGCTCAAATATCCAGTTTGCCGACCATTACAATGAGTTTCTTCCCAGTATTTATAGACTTCACAATACATAGAGTTCGTCAGAACTCATGACCTTCCAGCTTCCACGAATACAAACAGACTATACACCAAGCAAGAATATCTTCAATGAGAGGGTATGGAAGACGATCGTGATATCTCAACCTCTCGATCAACACCTGTCAAACCAGAGTTCATTGGGCTTCCGGAGTCACTTAACTTTGATTTGTCCTGAGAATGTGAACAGACACCATCTATCAGCAAGAACTTTACCATCTGTTATCATGCAATCTCTTTCTCTGTTCTTCCTTTAACATACTCTGTGACAGACGCTTTCTATTTTACGACAACAGTCGACTTGAAAAAGAAATCGATGTTTATTTCTTTTCAATTCTCTTTCATCACCTTTTATTATAATGTTCAAGCACCGCTGAGATCCTTAAAATCATAAGTTTTAATCCTTTTATTGTATGCTTGACACGCGTCACCATCTCATTTGATTTCCTTAAGTCTCTCGCCTCCTTGACAATATTCTCATCGGACGGTGGTCGCATGATCGCAAGAAGGAAGAATATTCCTTGCAATCATGCGCCAGCCGTAGATTTCCTGTAGTGGACCCCTTTATACTTCTTCACTGTTGGAAAACCAAAATCTAAGGCTGTCTGAAGATCGCATACGTCTGACACATCCCTTGTGAAAACACGCCCATCGTTGATCTTCTGCCGATGTCAGGACCCTTCTGACAACATGTAAACAGATCCCTCTGACACTCTGCCAACTCGGCATTCTGTGGACCAACCGTAAACTACCATGTAGGCTCACTGAGCTCATCGGACCCACCTGGAAATATTCCCATCGGATGGTGATCGCATGATCGCAAGAGGGAAGAATATTCCTTGCGATCATGCACCAACTGTAGATTTCCTGCAGTGGACCCCTTAGCTTTACCACTCTTGAAAAAGCAAGATCTACGGTTGTCTGAAGATTGCATACGTCTGACACATCCCTTGTGAAAACACACCTGCCGTTGATTCTCTGCCAATGTTAGGACCCTTCTGACAATATGCCAATAGGTCCCTCTGACAATCCACCAACTCATTATCTCGTGGACCAACCATAGACTAGCTTATGTGTTCATGAAACATCCCGGACCCACTTCTTCACACTTGGCAGATCCGACGGTAGTCGCATGATCGTAAGAGCTTACAAGATTCCATAAGATCATGCGCCGTCCGTCGATTTGGAATCTTAAGATGTTCTGGCTTGCTGACATTTGCGGGGCCTAGCAACCTCATTGTCGCATCCTTAATTATATTGTCGCATGATCACATACCATTATTTTAATCTATGCAATCATGCGACCGCTTTACCATTGGTACACGTAGATTCCTGCAGGGTCCATCTGTCTAGATCTTCTTATCATCAGCGCATATGGGTCCCAGCGACACAGTCAGCTCTCAAATTCTCATTGTCGCATGATCGCGTACCATTATTTTAATCTATGCGATCATGCGACCGCCTTTCTAATTGGTACACATTGGCTACATCATTGGCACTTGTGGGACCTAGTAGGTTCCATTGCCGCGTGATCGCATACCATTATTTTATTCCATGTGATCATGCAACTACTTTACCATTGATACACGTGGATTCCAAGCCTCCTCCAAATCAGCAAAGGTAGGCCCAGCCTCTGACATCAAGACAGTCTTTCAAACAAGGAGATCGGACAGCCATCGCAACACCGTGATGTTAACTCGTTTGCATCTTAGGATCGAGGTAATGTGATAACCATCAGATTGGATCGACATTTAACTTTTGAAGAAGGGGACTGGGCCCGTGAGAGAAAAGACTTGACAGATGGCAAGATCTCCGCAAACCCTGTATGAGTCTTCAGTATTTTTGAGGAATAACGGGAACCGTAGATGCAAAATTTAGGTTATCGTATCTCCGCCACCCTGAAACTTCATGATTATCAAACTAGATTACCTGTCATTTCTTGCGCTGAGCTCGTAAAGACTTAGGCAATTCTAATATGCATCTGGATAACGCGCAGGACACATGCACTTGAACTCAGCACCTGTTATATTATTTCTACCATAGGTTCTAAAACATGACAGGAAGATTTTTAATACCATCAACTCCATGACTGTCCACCCTTTGCTACTGATAATATCATTAGACGAGTCGGTAATTCTAGCACTCTCCATACAGAAAAAGTTTCCTCTTGATTCTTCTGAAAGAACAAATACCATCCATCTTGATATACAAGATTATCAATAGAGCACATCTTCTTTGCCAGGATGGGGTCTATAACCTACCCAATGTTACAAGATCTTGCAGAAAAGCCCACCGTGTTCAAAGAAGGAAAGCAATGAAAGGGAAACCTGGCAAAGAAAGCCTACCTAAGCAAGACTTAGACCTAGACTCGACCAACTTCACATGGAAAAATGACGGGTGACTGAAAATCAGGCAACATCCTACAAAATATTGTAAGGGGAATGCCCATCTAGCTTTTCATATTGTAATTCTGAAAATTTGTAGTTCCACATTTGTGGAGATAATAAGAAGCCCATTTGCTGTTCTTGCAAATTGTTGTTGTTTCTCTATTTCTGTTATGTGTTTGTGGTATTAAGGGGAGCACCCTTCATCAATCTCCTTGGTAATCCAAATCACTATAGATTCTATCTCATACTTTATGATTGCATTCTCTTGCTTTATTTTCTCACATTTTGTAGTTTTCTCATTTAAATAATGACTTAACTATTCATCATATGATCTCTCACAATCCTTTTACTTCAGATGTTCATAGAGTTCCCTTCTCTTCATCTTGAGTTTCTTAAATTATGTTTTCAATTCCTTGATGAAGATTTAAGATTCTATTAAATTCCTCTAGCACCCTTCCACTTCATCTTTAGTCTTATAAATATTCTCTAATACAACTAAGAGTTGTTCATACAACCTTGATTCCATTATTTCTTCATTGATCACTCTCAATTTGTTAGGATTCATCCAAGGGACTTTCCTTTGATACCAATTGTTGGAAGGTGGGAACAGTAAGATGGGGCTGAATTAATATTCTACAAAATTTAACCTTAATAACTCAATTCATAGATAATGAAGAATATCCTACACCAACACACAATCCAAAGGTACTATTTGATCCAAACTCCATTCAAGGTTATTTTTCTCAGGAATGAGGCATCTAACAAGATTAACTCTTCAAATTGACAATATTTATTCACCTTTGGCTCAAATTATTACAAACAACCTTGCACTTCTCCAAGGAAATAGGAACTCATCCACTAACTAATCTCATTTCCAAAACCACCACAAGCCCCATGAAACCCTATCATCATATTTCTTACATCCTTGAACATTCTATAAAATGAGACAGCTCCCAATGATAAAATCAATTTTTAAGGTCCACAAAAACATGACCGATCACATATTGGAATATAAATACTTTTTTTTAGCAACTTCCATTCACTCAAATAACTTATCCTCCCTATTGTATAATCAATACTTTCTTTTTTAACCAATGGAAAGTCAACTTACCCATTCAATATTTGATCACAGTATCGAATGGAAAAACCTTATTTATAACATGGACTAAGAACCTCTCCAAGCCATAATTAATGAAGGAAACTATCTTTTACCCTGACAACATTTAGTATCTTTGACATATGGAATCTCAAACTAAAGAATATCACTATTGAGTATCAAAATAAATTAGACTTTCATGTTGTATTGGGGGGATAGGCCTTATAATTCTTTTTAATTTTATTGTCATTTATTTTTCCTTCATTATGCCTTAT
Organism: Chamaecyparis obtusa; assembly: GCA_027943335.1. NCBI lineage: Eukaryota > Viridiplantae > Streptophyta > Pinopsida > Cupressales > Cupressaceae > Chamaecyparis > Chamaecyparis obtusa. Next base: position 775,108 of record BSBK01007594.1, on the reverse strand, counting down.
GATAGGCTTCATACATAAGGGATTGATGAAAAGTCAACCTTTGAAGGGTTTACAAGATAAATGACAACCTTAGACAATAAGACAATCATCTGACTATAACTTTCATAGTTTTATTGTGAATCTATTAAGAGATTTGAGATGTTTCTAGAAAGATAGATGAAGAACATAAAGTTGGAAGGATTCGATGAATCTAACCTAACCCTAAGATCTACAGAGGAGATTAAGTGAAAAATATGTATTGACATAATTGAGGAAGTATTAAGGAAATCTAAGCATGAGGTTGTAAAGGAGGAGAGGATGTTGGAAGTGTTGTTGATGTTATTGACTATATAAGCATAAAAAGGCTAAAGGAGGAGTGTTTTGATTGCTTGAAGAGATTTCCAAGAAGATCAGTGATGGAGATTGAAAAGGTTCATAATCAATAAGCCAACATATGTGTACAAAATTGGATCTGATATTTACAAAGTGAGTTGTGTGTTTTCATATCAATGTTACTATTACTTTCTAACCATTGTATCAGTCAAAATCCTTTTAACAGAGGTTGACCTAACAGTCATTTGTATAAATCCTTTGAACAATGTTGCATTCTAATGGAATGTATGTAATTCCTATAACAAGGCACACTTTTAATAGATGTCTTCTCTTCAGGTTCACCAAGATTGTAAGATTTAGCTTTTGAATGCTCAGTAACCTCTTCCTTATACTCAACATCATCCTCCCATCACTCAACATGTTCTTCATATCTCTCAGCATTATTTCCCTGATGCTTGGCATTGCTTACCCTAGACTCTACATTAGGTGCAAGTTTTTCACTTGACTCTCCTTCCTCTATATATACAAAAGATTTGTAATATTTTGGTTCTCTCTTTCTTTTAGCTTCATTTTTCTCTACATACTCATCAACTTTGACATTCACAATTTCCACAATTTTGTTAGTGTTAGAGTTCAAACACTTGTAAGCTTTACTTTTTGTGGAACAACTTAGGAATATACCCTCATCACTTTTAGCATCAAATTTTCCATTCCTATTGTCCTTTAGTATGTAGCATTTTCTTCCAAAAATCCTAAAGTACTTTACATTAGGTGCATACCCATCCCATAACTCATAAGGTGTCAAATTTGTACCTTTTTTGATTTGTACTTAGTTAAGAGTATAAATATTTGTACTTAAAGCTTCTCTCTAGTACTTTTGTGCAACATTATTTTCAATCATTAATGTCCTTGCACAATCCATGATAGATCTATTCCTTCTCCCTACTATACCATTCTATGGAGGTGTTCTAGGTGTAGACATACGTCTTTTGATCCCTCTATCATTGAAAAATAGATTGAATTCATGGGATATAAATTCTCCATCTTGGTCAGATCTTAGACACTTTAGGTTCCTTCCTGTCTCCTTTTCAACTTTAGCCAAATACCACATAAAAGTTGAAAAGCATCAGATTTTACTTTTAAGAACATTACAATCATCATTATGGTATAATCATTAACAAATAGGATAAAATATCTAGCACCACAATAGCTTTGTACACCCATAGTTCCACAAAGGTTAGTATGAACCAAATCTAAAGCATTCTTAGAAGTAAAAGTCTTGCTCTTAAAAATAGACTTTCTCATCTTACCCAACTAACATTGTTTGCACATTACATTCTCAAGTTTCTTCAATCTAGGTAGTCCTCTCACTTTCTTCTTCTTACCAATTTCTACCAGATTATAAAAGTTAACATGAAATAGCCACTTATGCCATAAATAAATATCATCAAGTTGTGCAATCATAAATATCTCTTTAGATAGGTCTAGATAGAACAAATTACCTCTTGTCTGTTCTCCACTTCTAATCAGTTCATTAGTGGCATCAAATATTTTGGCCTTCTTGTGATGAAATATCACTTGGTATCCAGTGCTATTAAGTTGTGCAACACTCAACAGATTATAGTTAAGACCTTCAACCCAATATGTATTTTCACAAGTAATCTTATCAGTCAACCTAATCAATTCTTTTCCTCTATCAGGACATGGTGCATTATTACCAAATTTCACACTTCTACCTTTATAATGATCTAATATATCAAACTTACTTTTGTCATCAGTCATGTGGTGTGAACAACCACTATCAATAATCCATTTATCATTTTTGGTCACATAGGAAATCAATGCAGTTTCTCATCCTCATTAGACTCATCTTTCATTGCAACATAGACTACCTCAATTTCAAAATCATCACTATCAGTGTCAGTCTCTTCTTCGACAATATAGTAGGATTTATTACCTTTTCCCTTATAGTCCTCATACTATCGGTAACCTCTTTCTTCTCTTTTGTCTTTATGCTTGATGTCTCTTTCTTCATCCTTATCATCCATATCAAGACATCTAGCAGCTATATGACCAACTTTATTACATGAAAAACATATAATAGGGAGTTTATCTTTATAATTTCCTTTTCCCCTTTTCAATCTTCTAGCCATAAGAGCTTCAAGATCCTCAAGTTCTTCATCAGATGTGTCACTTTCACTTTCACTTTCACTCTCACTGATGCATCTTTCTTTCTCTTTCTTTGACTTACTCAGAACCATTTGTTACTTAAAAGAAGATTAAACATTAGCAATAGTGAAGTTATCATAGTTAGAAAGATCAAAAGTAGTAAGCTTAGCAACCAAACTTTCCAAAGTAAGAGCATTGATAGGGTTACATCTAGATTCCTGAATTGCTAAAATTTTGATGGCATAAATAGGATGCAGAGCTCTCAATACTTTTCCTATTATAGTTTCATCATCTATAGTTCCATTGGCTCCTCTAATAGCATTTACAACTTCTTTTATTCTACCACAATAGTGAGAAATATTCTCACCTTCTTGCATTCTCATTTCATCAAATTTACCTCTTAGGCTCTCACCTTTTTCTCTAAGTATATTTATGTCACCGCCATAGATGTTTGAAAGAGTGTCTCACATTTTATTTTCATTTGTGTAGTTTTTTGTCTTCAAATTCTAGATAGCTTAGAGTAGATGTAATTTTCAACTTAGCTTTATTGTGCTCTTACTTAGCTCTCATCTCCTCAGTAGTTAGAGGTACAATAGGTGTGACATAATTATGATCAACATAATACTTTATAGAATCACCAATACCAACCAGATGTAGCTTCATCAAACTTTTCCATATAGGAAAATTATTCTTATTTAACTTTAAAACCTCCTTATATATCCTCATCATTTACTTCAAGTACCTTTAAACTTGTCCTCTATAAGAACCAATAGCTCTAATAATAATTGTTAATATGATTTATAAAAATAGAGGGGGGGGGGTGAATCAGTTGTTCTCAGGTCTAGATGTATAAAACAAAATTTCAAACTCTTCAACAAATCAGATCTAACAACCAAGAACTACTTGGTCATTACACATTTCATAACAGAAACATATAACAGTGCAGTCTATTATGCCATTTTCCTACCATAGCAAAAAATCCCTAGAAAATGGTCTATTCATGTGAAATTTTGTGAAATTGCTATGTCCTACTACAACCTTGTCTTAATGTGTGAGAACATTTTATAGGGTTTCATTGCATGGGTCCTTAGCCTGTGATTCTTCATGGTGTATCCAAGCTACATTCCAAGGTGCATGTGTTCATTCACAAAAATTAAGGAGATATTCATGCTTTAAGGTCTGAGAAATAGGTTATTTTCCATGTCTAGGGCTTCATAAATTTGTTCAAGTCCAAAAACCCTATCAACTTTCTATTCCTTCATTACTTTTTCCAGCCACTTAAATCTCCATTCAGCACATGTCTATCTCCTTGGTAGGCTGTTATGTTCCTCTCAGTGATTGCATGACCATGTGTTTTCTAGATCTCCTAATTCACAGGTGGTCAAGCTTTTTGTTTAGTGATTAGGTGACTGCAGTTGGTCATATAATCTCTTGATTCTTGCGGTTAGGTCATTAACCTTCTGTGATCTAGCAACATGGTTATCTCTTGATCACATGATGTAGTGGGTAAGTTGAGAATTGTATAAAGACTCAATGAGGACCATGAGATGAAAGAATGATCGATAGCTGGCATTTAGTCTCTCAATTATAATAGTATATTCTTTTTAGTCTGGCGACTTCTCGAAATGCTTTGGTCGCATAGTCTCTCTAAGCCATGAGAATATTCTCTATCCTTCAGAGACTCAATGATTTGCTTTTAGTTGCTAGATCTCTAGATGCGGTGGTTAGTCACCAGATCTTGACAGTTAAAAATGACATTGAGTGACTCCATTGGTGGTTATTCACCAGGTCTCTGAGTATGCAGGCGGTTAGTATTTTCATTCAACGACTTGGAGTTTGCCTCAGTCGCGTAATCTCTTGACCAGGGTAGTTAAAGGCTAAATGTTTGCAGACCTAGTGAGCGGCTTATATCTTCTCTTTAGTCATTGAGTCATGAGATGGTTGGCCCACTTCATGAGGATGGTATAGGTGGACCTGATGTCAGAATATGCTGAGGTGTTAATTTTCTATTGGTTGCTAGAAAGTGTGTTGGAGTGTTGTTAGTGGGCCCAAAGTTTTTAGTCTGTGAAGTGGTAAAGATCAACATGATCTCATGATTGTCATTATACCACTTGGATAAGATGCATTATATTTAAGTTAGTGGTATAATGACAACCATTGATCTCAGTATGCTCAAAGTTTATAAAACATTCAGCAATTCAGTGACTGACGGTTGTCTCGTAGTCTCTTGAATTTAGCAGTTAAGTATTAAACACTCAGTGAATTTTTGGGTGGTTATGATTTTCTTCAGTCACCTAATCTCATGAGTCAATAGTTAAGTCTTCTAACATTTTGAGATTGAGTGAGGACCGTCGATGGCTATAGGAATAGTTTGACGATCAGTGGTTAGATTTTAATCTCAGGATCTGACTCAGAGTTAAGAAATCTTTCTACAATTTGGAGACTTGTCTTAGTCACATGTTCTTAGGACTTAACCCTAGTCAATAAATGGATTGTGAGACTCAGCAAAGCCTTCAGTCGTGAGATCTTGGAAAGAAGTTTTAAAAGTCAAAAGCTTTAGGGATTAAGAGACTCCTTGTTAGTTGCTAAATCTCTAGGTCGACTAATCACTGAATTCTTTTGAAAAAGTTAATAAAGTTCACAAGACCACAAGACTGTAGTCACTGAATCACTAAAGGTAACTAAGGTTAAATAAAATGTCTAGCAATCTTGTGAATATGGAAAAATGTAAACCAGGATTCCTATAGAGTTAAGGTGTGAAACCCTGGAAAAGTGAGAAGATCTAATGGTGATGATATAAAGAAGATCTCAGTTTGAATGTTGGCCATTGATGAGCTATCTCACACCATGCAAGTAGCCATTTCTTTTAGATTTAAATATTTTAAGGGTTTCTTAGTGACTAAGGACTAGTTTTTAATGCTGAAGCGGCTAGATCTGGTAGATGTGATTTTGTCAACTGCTGCAGCTTGGTAGGTAAAACCCTTGCCCTAGTCGTCCAAAGCTTGTTGCATCCTAATTTTTGGGATTCCAAGATGAATAGTGGTATATATTGTAGCTATTTTTGGTTTTTGTGGTTGGTGATGTTATGTTGATAGTCAATGTAAAAGACTAAACAAGGAGAGCCTGGATTTTGGGTTTGTTTCCTAGCATTGTGTTGTTTTGCTAATGTATAGATTCTGCAGATTTTAATGAGAATACACTTGAATTCCAATCTCAAATTTATGTTTGTCTTCTTTTTTTGATCTTGGGCTCATATATGTTAATGTCACAAAGTGAGTTAGCATATGGTAGACAAAGAATATTGTGGAATTATCTTTGAGTTCCTAACAAAGTTAGGATTAAAGCCTTTAAGGTAGTTTTAGTGAGTTCATGGTTGGATAGGAATTTGATGATCAGGTTTGGGAGTGAAAGGAATAATAGGCAAAGTACTTATTCTAAGTTCAAGAGTGTCTGAGTTAGGATTTTCAATTGATATATGTTATTGAGTGACTCTATGCCCTAGGTTAAGGCACTGATCCATTCTCTAGAAGTAGTTCATCATCATCAATCACACAGTTAAATGATAAAATCTTTAAAATCAATTTTTAAATGGTAAAAATGCATAATATTTAGTGATTCATTTTAAGAAGTGAATCAAGGGTACACCCACTTGAGCATCTAGGCTCAAAGTGTAGGAGGATCCATTTTTATCCTTGTTAATTGGCCCTTTTCCTTGTAGACTTTGGAGTGGTGATAGGGTCAGTGACATTAGTTTGTCAATCATAGTGTAAACCTACAAGTAGAAAGAGAAGGAACACCAACAAAATGGAGACTCTACTGGGGAGAGTCTAGAGATAGGAGTTATTAGTGGACTTTTGTGTTTCTCCTGTGTATTCAATTGTTTTCTTTAAGATTTTAAAAGATTTCCCATCTTTGATGGGTGGCGATTCAAAGGCTTAGACCTAGTGCTATAGACTATAGACCATGGACAAAAGAAGGAATACCAGGCCTTTTGTCAAGAAGCATCCAGAGGTTACTATGGAACAGTTACCTAGAAATGAAAAGAGGAGTTGGATTAGGAGAGATGGAGAATCTACTGGTGCTCACATGAGAGAACAAAGAAATACTAGAAATAGAGCACCACATGCATCCTCTAATGAGGAAGATTCACAATACAAAAGTTTTAAATCAGATAGTGGCTGATTTGAAGACAAATTTTATGATACCCCAGAGGCAGTATTTCAAGATAAAGGTTCATTACCTACCAAACAAGATGTACAAGCGAGAGAAAGGGGTTTTGGACCGAATTTAGATCCTGATGAGGATATGTTCAGAAGGCAACCCATGAGAACAAGACAGGTCCATTGCCCATATCAAAACCTTACTAATATGGATGTTTCATCAAGTTCTGAGGATATTATGATAGACCCAGATGACTTGAGTGCACTAAGGTTATAGTTGGTAGAGCAGGATGCCATACACAAGAGGTTACAAAAGGAGAGAGAAGCTGAGAAAGTGAATGCTCTGATAGAAAGAGAATCTCTTCTTAGAAAGATTAATGAGTTGAAGGAGAGAAACAAGATGCTTTCCTCTTCTCCTAAGACTTTGCAACATGATGTCTTTGGTGATCTTGATGCTTTGAGAAGTGAGCAGGAATGCTTACTGCAAGACCATGAGTTTGATAAGGAGGGCCCTATGGTTAGACAGGTACAAAGTTATGCTTCCCTCCCTAAAGATAAAGATGGGCATGAGATCACTAAGCTTGCTATTTCTATTGGAAAAAAAGGAAAGCAAAAGATGGTGGGAAACCAAACAAGAAAACCATTGACAATAACAAAGGTCCCACCACCCATTTCAAATAAGGATACAGAGATGGAAAGAAGAAGAAAAGAAGATGAAGACCTAGCAAGAGAATTAGAAAGGGTTGAAATTGAAGCTTCCATTGCAGAAAAAAGAAAAAAGATCCAATTCTTGAAGGCTTCATTTGCAAATACTCTTATACCATCCATTATAGATGAAATAGGTATGCCATCTACAACTTCTAATGATGTTCCACTTGGTAATGTTACTACTAAGAGTTCAATTCCTTCTTCATCTACCAAGATAAATATTGACCCTAAAAAAAAGTCAAATGCACAAGTAGATGGAAATGTAAATGTAAACATTAATCCTAAGGGGAACACTAGTTCAAGTTTTCAAAGAAGACCTATGCAATTAGAAGGCTATAGGAAAATTAGTTTTGATGGAATACCTGGCTACCCAAATGCTTTTCCAACTGATATATTTTGCTGGTAACAATGCCATTAGTTGTGAGGAACATCTTAGGTTATTTGTTGATATGCTAAATGATTATGAGATAGAACATGAGGATGTAGTCATGAAATTATTTGTTCAATCTTTGGGGGAGGATGCTAGAGATTGGTTTAAGAGACTCCCTAACCAATGTATTGACACTTGGGATTCTTTTGAAAAATGTTTCAAAGAACAATATTGTGATAGGCCTAATGCTAGTTTCATGTTGAATGAGTTCAAAACTATAAGGAAAAATTAGAATGAGTTTGCAGCCGAGTTCAATATGAGATTTCAGAAGGGTATGCATAAGCTATTTCAAGTCATGAGGCTAGATGATAATGTTTGTTTGACCACATACTTCAATGCCTTTGATGGAAAGATAGGATATTTGTTAAGAGACAAAGAACCAAGAACTCTTAGGGATGCTTTTAGGATTTCTGTCAACATTGAAAATAATATGAAAATTTTAGGAAAGTTGGGTGGGAAGAGAGATGGTCCAAAGTTGTTTGGAGATAAAAAATACAAAAGGGATAATGAAAGAAATGTTGGAAATAAGAAACAAGAGGAAGAAAAGTTGGATAAGGTGTTGAATGCATTAAAAGACTTGAAAACACCTGCTAATAGGAATAATAATGTTCATGCTTATGAAAATTCTCAATTCAACAATAATTTCAATAGGAAAAATAGACTACAAAATTACCTCTATAATACCCAATGGAAGAATGGCAAGCCTATTATCCCTACTGCAAGAGGAGACAATGATAGGTCTATCCCTAATCCTTTACAAAAGGCTTCTATAAATGTCATAGAGGATACACCATGGTGTATAGCATGTCAATCCCCTCATTCTATAGAGCATTGTGTAGTTGCACAATCCATGCTAGCATACCAAGAAGATAGAACTAAAGAGCTAGATCAGGAAGAAACTCATAATGACATTGGATGTAGTATGAAAACTTCATATTTGGGTCATGAAGATGATTCTAATGCTGATGAAGAAGTAGATGTATGCCTGAGAAGACACAACAAGGCTTTGTTCCATTAGGAGGTCTTCTCTGATAATGATGACATTGATGAAAAGACATGTAACATGATTTCTTCCTCAGAGCCAGTGATTTTGAGAAGACCTTCAAAGGAAGAAATTTCTAGGATCACTACAAGAATGGTAGCCCAAGTGCAAACTAGGAGTATGATAGCAAATGGTACTAGTGGAAAAGCTACATAAATGTTTATAAAGAACACCAAATCCAGGGAACTCAGTGGAAATAGATCAAAGGATGATCATTTAGTGAGGTTCAAAAATGTGAAAGGTAAGAAGTGGGAACCTAAGGGAGTTGAAGCTAAAAATATTTCTATTGTTCAAGAAAAAAATCATCAGAGTGAAGTAGAAAGGCCAGTTGGCACAATGGCTAGAGATGAAAAGGTAAAGGTCACATCTACAACCAATATATCAGATAAATAAAAAGACAATAAGGCAGAATAGATTAAATTTTGTCCCTCTGTCCCTATTGACATGTTGGTTGTGTTGTCTCAAATAACTGTCAAGGTTCCATTTTTAGAATTGTTGAGGATCCCTGAACATAAGGATAGGGCTCTTGCATGGGTAGATAATCTCCATGATAATGATGTTTCATGCAATGAACCTTAGGATAAAGTTTTGAAAGAAGTGGAGGTCCAAGGATTGGTATCTCGCATACCACCTATATATTTGGACAATTCTATCAATGCTAGCCTTGAAAACATAGACCCGTTCTTTTTGAGTATCATTGTGAATGTGATGAAATTAAGAAATTGTATGATTGATTCAGGTGCTTCCAATACTATCATGCCTTTCAAAATTATGGAAAAGTTAGGCCTCAAAGTTGATACAAATCAAGGTAGATGTTGTGCAATGGATCAAAGAGAAGTATCAGTCATTGGGACTATAAATGCAATGCCATATAGATTGGTAGCCTATCCAAAGAAAAAACTAACTATGAGTGTCTTGGTAGTAGACATTCCACCTCATTATGGGATGCTATTATCTAGGAAATGGAGTGCTTCCATGGGTGCAAGTTTGCAGTGCGATTTATCTTTTGCAACTTTCAATTTTGATGGTCAATCCATTAGGATTGAAAGGGAACCAAGGGTAACTTATATGATTGAAAAGAATATTGATAATGAGGTTACCTGCTTTGTAGATACTGATGTCAATGCTTTTAGAGCTGATGTCACTTTACTTGAGAAGGAGCCTATATTGCCATGTATTGCTGAAGAGATAGGTTCTAAGTCTGTGAAGGGTGATTTGTGGGTGATGTAATTTGATGGTGCTAGCTACAAAGATGGAGTGGGAGTAGGTATTTTACTCATATTTCCTAGTGGGAACACTGACAAGTTTTCTTTCACATTGAATTTCTCTTGTACTAATAATATAGCAGAGTATGAAGCATTATTGCTAGGATTGAGATTGGCACACAAGCATGGAATTAAATGTATAAAAGTTGTTGGGGACTCTGGGTTAGTGGTGTCCCAGATAAGATCAGTGTATGCTTCAAAGAAAAAAAGGTTGAAGCAATATAGGAATGCTATGTGGGATACGATTGATCATTTTGATGCCTTCAATATTGCATGGAAGGATATAAGTAATAATAAGATGGCTGATTTGTTAGCCAATATAGCAATTAATCCTGGTGATATTACTTTTGTTTGCCTCTCTAAAGTTGAAATTTAGACTAGGCCTAGTATACCAGACAATATTGAGAACTGGTAAGTTTTTTAAGATGACCATGATATCTTGAGATTTATGAATTGTGAAGACCAATATCATTGTCAGGAGTTAGATTGTTTAGCCTTGGTTGAGATTATAGAAGGAAAGAAGGTTGTCCTTGGTAATGAAGGCCTACAACTTAAAACTAACAAGGTTCCCAAGGGACTTGTTGTCCTAGAAAATATATTTGATAATTAGGATAGACTTCAGATAGGTACTAAGAGGGAAGACCAAATGAATTTAAAATAAATAAATCTTGGTACACAAGAAGCACCTAAGAAGGTTTACATTGGCAGAGAAATGTCTCACAAGGTTAGGAAGTCCTTGATTGAGTTATTAAGAAAATTTAGGCATGTTTTTACATGGTCATATGATGACCTAACGGTTTATAGAGAAGACTTGTTCCAGCATGTTATTCCTTTGAAAGAAGATGCTAAACCCTTTAGGCAGAAACAAAGGCCTATAAATTCTACCTTGGCACCTAAAATGCAGGAAGAATTAATGAAGTTAAGAGATGCTAGAATTATAAAGCCCATTAGGCATTCTTCTTGGGTGTTAAATTTGGTCCCTATTAGGAAGAAGAATGGAGAAATCAGACTATGTGTGGATTTTAGAAATCTAAATGTCTCTTCTCTAAAGAATAACTACTGCTTGCCTAATATGGAGGCTATGCTGCAAAGAGTGACTAGGTTTGATTTGATGTCTATGATGGATGGTTTTTCTAGCTATAATCAGGTAATTGTAAAAGAATCAGAACAATTTAAGACAAATTTTACTAAACCTTGGGGGACTTATGTTTATGTGAGGATGCCTTTTGGTCTCACAAATGTTGGTGCAACCTTTCAAAGGGAAATGGATGTTGCCTTTGTAGATTTTATAGATGATTTCCTTGTTGTTTATCAGGATGATTTAACTACATATTCCAAGAAAGAAGAGGATCACTGCTTTCATTTGGATAAGATATTTGTGAAAGCTTTGGAATATGGCATTTCATTAAATCCAAGGAAGTGTGCATTTGGTCTGACTAAAGGCAAGTTGCTAGGCCACCCAGTTGGAAAGAAAGGAGTCAAAATTGATCCAGAGAGGGTGGCAACTATTGAAGAAATATCTAAACCAAAAAATGTTAAAGGAATTTAGTCTTTCTTTAGCTAGGTGAATTTCTTGAGAAGATTTGTTACAAATTTTGCCGAAGTTACAAGGCCAATATCCAAGACGAGTGGGAAGGTGAGCCTAATGAAGCTTTCAAGAATATCATGCAGGCTATCAAAGATGCACCTATGCTTAAAGCACCTAATTACAATATCCCAATGCACATTTTTTCCTTTGCATCTTTCCATACTGTTGTTGCGGTCTTACTGCAAAAGAATAATGAGAGTTATGAGCAACCTATTGCATTTTTTAGTAAATCTTTGCAGGCTGCTGAACTGAAATATGATATCAATGAAAATAAAGCATATGCACTGGTGAAGGCTATCAAGGCTTTTAGATGTTATCTGATGGGAGCAATTGTGATTGCTTTTATGCCAAATGCTGCAGTAAAAGATATTTTTTCACAGCAAGAGGTGTCTGGAAGGAGATGTAGATGGATAAATAGAATTCAAGAATTCAATATTGACATCCAAGTTACCAAATTGGTCAGAGGAAAGGGATTGGAAAAACTAATGGCTCAATCCAATCTTGATGCAAATCAGATAAACCATACTGAAATTGATTACACTTGTGATATGGATGATTGTATTTGGTATCAAGATATTATCTTTTACTTAAGAAACATGAGATGTCCAATAGGGATGGATGACAATAAGAAAAGGACATTGAAGTTACAAGCCATCAAGTATGTGATTATAAAATGCAAATTGTATAGAAAAAATTTAGATTGCATACTTTTGAAAAGTGTTGATGAGAATCAAGTTGACAAGTTGTTAAAAGAAATGCATGAGGGAGTTTTTGGAGGACATTATATGGGTAGAACTACTACTCAAAAGGTCTTGAGAGTAGGATTTTGGTGGCCCACAATCTTCAAAGATGTAGAGAAACTAGTGAGAAAGTGTGATGCTTGTCAAAGATTCTCTAGTAAGCTCAAATTTTTTGGAAGTGTAACTTTGAGGCCAATTGAAGTGCAGGCTCCATTCCAGCAATGGGGAATGGATTTTATAGGAGAAATCCTAAACAAGTCCAATGGGGGACATTCTTGGATCTTAGTTGCCACTGATTATTTTACAAAGTGGGTGGAGGCTATCCCTACAAGGAATTCAACTAGTAAGGTGGTAACTGATTTCTTATTGAATAATATTGTCACAAGGTTTGGTTGTCTTGAGAGGATTGTTAGTGATAATGCAATGTGCTTTAGGTCTACTGAATACAAGGATTTCTACAAAGGTCTAGGAATCCATATATCATAGTCCTCATCCTATCATCCACAAGGGAATGGACAGGTAGAATCAACCAATAAGAGTTTGATAAAAATCCTCAAAAGGATTCTTGATAAGAATAAAAGGGCATGTAATTCAAAGTTACCATTAGATGTATGGGCTGATAGGGTAACTATTAAAAAGGAAATTGGTTGTGCACCATTTAACATTGTGTATGGGATACATGCAAGGATGCCTCAAAACAACTTATTGGAAATGTATAGGTTTGTTCAATTGTATGATGATGATATAGATGATGAAATGCAATTAAGAATTGAAGATCTCATTAGGTTGGATGAAACTAGAAGATAATTAGCCTCAAAAAATGCCAAGTTGCAATTGTAGGTTAAGAATCTGTATGAAAAAAGGACTATTGAAAGGAAGTTCAAACTTGGTAACTTGGTATTAATATGGAATGCTAGATTGAAAGATAAAGGCAAACATGGGAAATTTGACCTAGTCTAGCTAGGACCATATCTGGTTCATGAAAAATGGGGACAAGATTCTTATATTGTCAATGAACTAAATGGTGATATTCAAGAATTGCCAGTTCATGGACAATTCTTGAAAAAATACTTCAATTGAAGGTATCTTTCTATCCATGAATAGTAGTTAGGTCTATATATGTTATGCATTCTATATATAATGGTGTGTTTCTTTCTGTCTGGTTTTCTTTTGGTTAGTTTGTAGGGTTTTGTCCTATGCTCTCCCTTGTCTTTGTCCTATGGGTGGTTTGCTTCCTCCAGTGATCCTGAATCCTTGCCATGTCTGCCAGAGGCATGCATCCCTAGATAGAGCCACTGATAGGCCATTTTCCTGCCATAGCAAAAAATCCTCAGAAAATAGTCTATTCATGTGAAATTTTGTGAAATTTCTATGTCCTACTACAACCTTGTCTTAATGTGTGAGAAGGTTTTTCAAGGTTTCATTGCATGGGTCCTTAGCCTATGATTCTTCATGGTGTCTCTACGCTACATTCTAGGGTGCATGTGTTCATTTGCAAAAACCAAGGAGATATTCATGCTTTAAGGTCTGAGAAATAGGTTATTTTCCATGTCTAGGGCTTCATAAATTTGTTCAAGTCCAAAAACCCTAGAAACTTTCTATTCCTTCATTACTTTTTCCAACCACTTAAATCTCCATTCAACACATGTCTATCTCCTTGGCAAGCTATTATGTTCCTCTTAGCAATTATGCAAACATGTGTTTGCTAGATCTCCTAATTCTTGGGTGGTCAAGATTTTTGTTTGGCGATTAGGTGACTGTAGTTGGTTGTAGAATCTCTTGATTCTTGCAGCTAGGTCCTTAGCCTTCTGTGATCTAGCAACATGGTCATCTCCTGATTGCATGATGTAGTGGGTAAATTGAGAATTGTATAGCGACTCAGTGAGGACCATGAGATGCAAAAATGATCGACAGTTGACATTTAGTCTCCTGATTATAATAGTATATTCCTTTTAGTCTGGTGACTTCCTGAAATGCTTTGGTCATGTAGTCTCTCTAAGCCATGGGAATATTGTCTATCCTTTAGAGATTCAGTGATTTGCTCTTAGTCACCAGATCTCTAGATGTGGCGGGTAGTCACCAGATCTCGGTAGTTAAAAATGACATTGAGCGACTCCATTGGCCGTTAGTCACTAGGTCTCTGAGTATACAAGTGGTTAGTGTTTTCATTTAGCGACTTGGAGTTTGCCTCAATCACGTAATCTCTTGATTGGGGCAGTTAAAGGCTAAACATTCAAATACCTAGCGAGCAGCTTATATGTTCTCTTTAGTCACTGAGTCATGAGATGGTTGGCCCACTTCATGAGGATGGTATAGATGGACCTAATGTTAGAAGATGCTAAGGTTTCAGTTTTCTATTGGTTGTCGGGAAGTGTGTTGGAGTGTTGTCAGTGGGCTGAGAGTTTTCAGTCTGTGAAGTGGTAAAGATCGACATGATCTCATGATTTTCATTATACCACTTGGATAAGATGCATGATATTTAATTTAGTGGTATAATGACAGTCGTTGATCTTAGTATGCTCAGAGTTTATAAAAGATTCGGTGATTCAATGACTGAGGGTTGTCTCACAGTCTCTTGAATTTAGTAGTTCAATATTAAACACTCAGTGACTTTTTGGGTGGTTATGATTTTTTTCAGTCACCTAATCTCATGATTCAATAGTTAAGTCTTCTAACATTCTGAGATTAAGCGAGGACCGTCGATGGCTATAGGAAAAGTTTGACGATCAACGGTCAGATTTTAATCTCAAGATCTGACTCAGAATTAAGAAATCTTTCTGCAATTTGGAGACTTTTCTTAGTTGCATGTTCCCAAGACTTAACCCTAGTCAATAAATGGATTATCAGACTCACAGAAGCCTTCAGTCATGAGATCTTGGAAAGAAGTTTGAAATGTCAAAAGCTTTAGTGATTAAGAGACTCCTTGTTAGTCACTAAATCTCCAGGTCAGTTGATCGTTGAATGCTTTTGAAAAACTTAATAAAGTTCATGAGACCACGAGACTGTATTCACTAAATTGATAAAGGTAACTAAGGTTAAATAAAATGTCTAACGATCTCGCGACTAGGGAAAAATGTAAACCAGGATTCCTATAGAGTCAAGGTGTGAAACCCGGGGAAAGTGAGAAGATTTGACGGTGATGAGATAAAGAAGATCTCAGTTTGAATGTTGGCCATTGATGAGCTGTCTCATGCCATGCAAGTAGCTGTTTCTTTTAGATTTGAATATTTGAAGATTTGTACCATGAGGGAATGGGTAGGCAGTTGCTTGAGGCATGTTACAAGTGAGTGATTAGATTGATCAACATGGTGAATTCATGATCTTCAGTACATCACTCAGATATTTCTCATTAATGAAGATCATTCTTGGATCTGATCGCCTGGTTTTCCTCCAATGTAATAAATTCCTGATTAAATTTAGTTGGATTGGTAGGTAAAAACCTTGCCCTAGTCTTCCAAATCTTGTTGCATCCTGATTTTTGGGATTCCAAGATGACTAGTGGTATATATTGCAGCTATTTTTGGCTTTTATGGTTGGTGATGTTATGTTGATAGTCAATGTAAAAGAATGAACAAGGAGAGCCTAGATTTTGGGTTTTTTTCCTAGCATTGTGTTGTTTTGGTAATGTATAGATTCTACATATTTTAATGAGAATACACTTGAATTCCAATCTCAGATTTATGTTTGCCTTCTTGTTTTGATCTTGGGCTCATATATGTTAATGTCACTGAGTGAGTTAGCATATGGTATGTTAGTGTTTGAACCTGCAGATTAGTCAATTACTCAAATAATCCCAATGGCTATAACCTAGCAAGTTACAAACTACTAAGGTATTAAGGTTAAGACCTTCTTCACTTTGAGTAATATATACTCAGGCGGGTGTACCTCTATCAATTCAATGTTCAACTGAGCTCTGAATTAAGAACTTGCTCCTTCACTGCTTTGTTACTGCCTTCAAAATTCAACTCAATAAGTTGCTAAAACTCTGAGTATAACCCAAATTATCCTGATACACAACATCATGATATGGACTATATAAAAAGCAACATGAAACAATGGCTTAAGGATATTCATCCTTCTTCCTTTTAGAGTTAAACTCAGGGAAGGGCTAACCTCATTTATTGCTTCTTCAAAGCATTGAAATACATATTTATGAACTTGTCATAAAATGTCTCAAGTCTGGAAATTATGCATATAAAGTAAAATTTCAGTCAATTATATCTTGGATGGTAAACCAATGTAAATGGATCTAAAACCAGTCCCTTATCTGTTGGGCATCAGAGTCAAACTCTACCTTCACATATATCTATTAAAATGAATACAATGAAACTCAAATGACATGCCTAACATATTATTGTTCCCATTCCTACACATGTCATCAAATCCACATATAGATATTTAATTCCCAGAGACCTCCCCTAAGATTTTACTCTTTCCTTGAAAGAAACTTAAGCTCAACCCCTACATTCACCTTGTGAAAGATGTACTTAAACTGTCTTACAATCTAAATACATAAAGAAACTAAAACACTCCACATGTAAAGATAATCAAATGATAGTAACAAAGCTCCAGTGTATTGTATTAATTGATCAAATGCATTCATACAGTCTTCCTTGATTTCAAGAAAATAAGGTTCTATATTCCGGACCTCTCCTTTACAAAAACATTTTCCAACCCCTATCTTCAATAATAACTGACTATTTATACTAATCAACCATCCTGGAATCCTCGAAAGGATGCAACAAGCTTCGGATGGCTGATAGAAATTTGCACTAGAAAACAAAAGAAAATACAAACAGAAAGATATTTGATAAAGACAGCAAGGCATATTTTTTCAATTCTAAACAACTTCCGCAGCTGGCACCTTTGTTTGTAGATATTTTCAGAGCAGTTACCAAGTTTGTCATATGAATGATGACCACCATTACAAGCTAATTTACATCATTCTCTGTTTGAACACGCTCTCCCTCAAATTCTGGATCAGGTGCCAAGTGCAATCTATTCTTCTTCCTCCTCTATCAGCTGGATAACCAATTTTTTCTTCTTCTTTGTTATTAGCTTTTCCCAAGCTGCCACATCATCATCAGATGGCCAGTCGTAACTCTGCAGCTCCTGTAATAAGTTGACTTGCCGTTCCCATGTAGAATCAGTCACATTTTTAACTTTTGCTGTAAACTTAATACAGTCACTTTCAACTTTCAATAAATTATCAATTATATTGTTAGTTCTTTCCACATCCAAAGCCTTATTATCTTTTAGGAAGGTGTCTTGCTTGATTACCAACTGACCCATTGACAACTTCCAATCTTCCAGCTTGACCACATTTCCATTGTCATCATATACCGGGGGCAAATACTTGCTGTAGTCTTTATCAAACATGGCTAACCTAGCCTTTACTTGGTTTGACTTTCCTTTGAAAAACTTTGACGCAGCACTTATTAGGCCAATCCTTTCAAATACATCAGTCACTACTTTTGGGATATCAGGCCTGTGTTCTTGTAAACTGTCAAGTTTATCAAACAACAAATTCCTCCCAGACCAAATACTATAGAGTGGCTCCAAGGTGGCTAAATAGTCATTCACCTTTTGATTGGTCTGATGTAATAGGCTGACTAATTTATGAACTGCATCCATCTTGTCCTTTATTTTGTCTTACCTGTACTACACTATTTTGGCTATAGTGTCCAAGGATGCATCCAATTTCACCTTTTCCAAGTCTTCAGCAGGTCCCTCAGGTGCTTCCAAATTTATCTGAACAGGTACCTCAACTTGCAAAGGAGGAGGAGGAATTATTTTTGAGGCTTCTTCAAGTTTGACCTTTATTTCTGCCAGCTCATCTTCCAATTGTTTGATCTTCATCATTTTCAAATCTCTGTCCTTGGCTACCATGCTTGAACTTTCAAACAATTTAGCATATCTTTCTGACAGCTGAGCTGTCTTGGCTTCATTTAGATTAGCCCAATGAGTTACTGCCTTGGAGACTTCAAGGTCTGTTGTATTTTGTACAGTCCATATAATCTTATTCCCCTCCATCTTATCCTCTATACTCAATAGAGATGGCTTTTGGATTTTGGGGGCCATAGACCACATTGCAACAGCTTGGGACTTAGGGTCATAGCCACTTCCTCTTATCATGTCACCAATGTGAACCTCATATGATAGGCTACCCTCTGGTTGCTTTCTCAATTGATCAATGAGGAATGCAGAAGTCAGATCCCATCCTGGGGTTAACAACATTCCACTTGATTTAGCCAATTCTCTGGCTTTGTCCACTGTTATAGGATCAAGGCTAGGATCATATGAAGCAAGAGCTCTCAAAGTTTCTTCACTTGGCTCCATACCTTCAGGCAGAGCTTTCTTTACTTCTTGCTACTTGTTCCAAATGAGAAAACTCTTGAACTCATCACTCTTAATAAATTGATCATCCCTCAAGAATTCCTCCTGATAGACCTGTTTGATATCCTTCTCCAACCACAAGGACTTTTCTCTGCTTTCTTGCTCAATGGCCATTTTCTTGCCTGCTCTTATTGCTTTCCTCAATTGATGATGATATGGCCTATCACCTGGTACAAGAGCAGATGCTCTGTCAATTTCCCTTCTTTGTTTTTCATGCCTTGAAGGTTCACCTTCCTCAAGCCTCTATTTCTTCAATGGTGGCTCTGAGATATCCTTTATTTTTGGTTGATCTTGAGTGAGATCAACAACTGGTGGTCCCTCAACCTCCAGAGGACTATCTTCTTCTTGTGACTCATCAGTGAATTCTTCCTCATAAGAAGATGAATAATCTTTCTTTTTCTTCTTCTCTGGCTTATTCTGATCAATCAGGCTTTCCAATTGATTCGCCAAGGTATCATATTTTTCAATCATCCCATCAATCTTCTTCAAATAAGGAAGATCGGGGAAAAAACAATCAAAAGGAATATGAGATGCTTTCAATTGGTTGGACAAATCTACTAAATCAAATAATCTGTACCATCTCCTCTTAACCTCATCTTCATCTAAAATGTTTCTAATCACATCTTCTTCATCTAAACCCTCTTGCTCCTTGATCACACCAATGTTTGGGATGTAAGTCATCCTAGCAATTTTGATGAAGCCCTCAGGATCTATGTGCCTACAAGCACCAGTAACCATTTTGAATTGTTGTAGCCATGCACTAATTTGAGGAAAAGCCCTCTTTCCTATCAGGAAGTCACCTACCCTAAATTGCCTGGGTGTGAATGTACCCTTTCTGTGAGGGGCCAGAAGCTCTCTATCTGTACACATAAATTGCCAAACAAATTCCAAACAAGCCACTCTCGGAGGCACATACTTCAGTAATAAATGTGGGGGTTGGGGGCAACCATAAACTCTGATAATTGTGGAATTATCTCCTAAGTAGAAGTCACCCCAATTATGATTTCCATCCCACTTATCCACATACTACAGTGGTCTTAAAAGCCTAAGGACTCTAGGAGATAGCCTGGTGACATTTATGCCTAGCATCCTGATAATTGGAAAGACAATGAAATTCTGAAAAACACAAAAATCTACTTCATTGGAGGTAGAATTCTATATTCTCACCCACAACTGCACTGGATTGTGTTGATCCTTGAAAGTGAACCTTGGTTTTAACATGTTTAAATCGAAACTGTTGATGTTGAAAAATAGAATCAAATGCATTAATAAAGAATAATGCATGAACTCAATAGGACTTTTACTTTCTTTGACAGACATCAGCCCTTGATGTATCCTATCAATCACATACTGAATGTAATCATAGTTAGTGTTTACCAAGGAATTTTGAATATCCAAGATAATTATCAGCAAGTCAGCTGGTAAAAACTCTGCATCCCCATCAACTCCCAAAACTCTACATAACGCATAGCAAGTATATCTCATATAATGATGGAGAGATTTGAACTGGTATGGGGCATTCATGTTAGCAGGAAGGGGGGATATGTATTTATCCTATTTTGGCATATGTTTAACCAACTAGTCTTTTACTGACCCTATATTACTTCTGTATCTTGCCTTTTCTTTGTTCAAATCAATCTCAGTTGAAAAGGATGTGTATAGACCAAAAGCTTTCATAAAAGATCCCCTATCAAGAGTAACTAAGTGTGATTGGTCTTCTTTTCTAATTGTCCTTGAGATAGGGTCATAACTTCTGGCTAGGGCAACAATTAAATCAACATCTAGGAAAACATCAGGGACAACCATTTTTCCCAATCCTAACACCCAACCATTACAGACAGGAACATGCTTATTTTTATTGCTGTAAAAGAAGTTGAAAATAGTGTAACTTGAGAATTCCGGAGTGATTGGGTCTCTACACCATCCCAAAAGATCTTCAAACATGTCATCAACAGCCCTCTTGTTCTGACTGGAGCCCGATAATAGTTTCAAGAATTCATCTAAAAAATTTGGTTTATTCTTGTCCTCACCAGTTTTGGACTTGGCCTCACTACTAGAAGACGCTGCACTCTTCTCAGTTTGACTCATCCTTGCTACAGAAACACCTTCAATTCTCTGTATCTCAAATGCTTTAAGCTCAGAAATTCTCTAGACAGACAGAAACTCTTAACAACTGAGACTGAACAAATAAACAATGAGCTTCAACTTATTCATCGATATGAATCCAAGGTGTGCAACTACCATAATTAATGAAAATCTCCTTAATTGATCCCATATTCAATTTTATGTACCCTCAGATTTCAAATTTCAAGCTCACCATGTCCGGATGTTGACAAATAGATTAAACTACTTGAAAATGAGGTGAAGAGGCAATGATCATGATTCTGTACTTTAAAACTATTTGTGTCATGCAATCTTTCTTCTTGAAGCTGATTTGATGGCTTACTGGTTTCATGTCCAGATCGACAAAGTACTTTATCGATGTGGCAATGGTTCCTTTTCTTTTCCCTTTATGACCTTTTCCATCTGAGCCCATTTAGCAAACCGGTGACTATTGGCTTCTCTTGGTCGCTGAATATAATGCTAACCCTAGCTAGCAACCGGAGAACTGGCGACCACTGGCTTCATGAGTTCTCTGAATCCCTGTTTAATCTTGGTTAAAATTTGGAGAACTAGCGACTACTAGCTTCGCGGGTTCTCGAAATCCTATCCTTAACCACCCATGCATTTCACGAATCAGCGAACAAAGGGCTCCCACTTAAATAGTTAACTGCAATTACCATTTGGCGAACTAGCGAACAAAGCCAACCTCCCATTCTCTTAATATTATGACTGACGGTCAATTTTCTTGGAGATCTAGCGAACAAAGGGTTCGCGCATTCGCTTAAAGATATACTTAACCGCTTGATTGTCTGGAGAACTGGCGAACCCCTTTATTCTCTGATTCACTGAATCTTTCCTAAATCATCACTTTATACTAGGATTCCAGATTGACCGTTGATCTTCATCAATCGATGGCTATCGCTAGTTCTCTGAATAACAAAAACCTTAACCATTTAATTCCTAGAATCAGCGAACAAAGAGCATTCACTAGTTCTCCAAATACTCCATATCATTGAAAATTTCATTTCGAGAATAAGTGACTGAGACCTTAAAACTTATCATCCATTGATTCGCTTATTCGCCAGATTGTTTTAACCTTTATCCTTTTATTAAGAGAACTGGCAACCACTGGCTTCGCTGAATCGCTAAATTGTTTAGTATGTCACCAACTTATTCTGAGAATAAGCGAATGTGAGAAAACTTATCTCCACTGAAATCTTTTGGGCAAACCATCAGAACCGCCAAATTTAGAGGATAGCACTATAAGTATTTAGTCGCTCATTCGCTAGATCAAATATGCAGGACCCACAGATATTTTGAGATTAAAATAGGGCCGTTGATTGTGAAAGCAATCCACGGTATTTGCTAATTCTCTAGTTGACACGACCCTTGACCGCCAGATTCTGAGAATAAGCGAACAAAGTGTTCGTTGAATCATTAGATTGTTTCACAAGACCGCCAAAGATTGCAAGAACTAGAGATAACCCTCATTCGCTAGTTCTCGGAAAGGAAAATGAAACCGCCGAAGCACTTGGAGACTTAGCAAACAAAGTAATCAAAAAGCGTGGCTTTAATGCATTCGCCAATTCACTGGATGTTTGGGATAACTACTGGAAGATCTAGAGAACTGGCGACTGATATTAATAGTGAACATGAATTTGACTCATTCGCTGAATCACCAGATTGTTTTGAAATTTGATAAGACACTTCCCGATTCGGTGAACACTTGGGGCAAATAAGCATATGCACAAATAGCAACTTAAGTGACTTAAAGGTAACCAAGAAAAAGAAACAAGAGGGCCACATGAAGTTTAGAAATGAATTGGAAACATTTTGAAAGACAAGACCTAGGGTAAGGGTTTTTCTGAACATGTCAAAAACCATTTTCAAGACACTTTACAAACCCTAGTCCAGGTATAACACTCGCAGGTAGACAAAGAATATTGTGGAATTATCTTTGAGTTCCTAACAAAGTTAGGATTAAAGTCTTTATGGTAGTTTCAGTGAGTTCATGGTTGGATAGGAATTTGATGATCAAGTTTGGGAGTGAGAGGGATAATAGGAAAAGCACTTATTCTGAGTTCAAGAGTGTTTGAGTTAGGATTTTTAGTTGATATATGTTATTGAGTGACTCTATGCCCTAGGTTAAGCCACTGATCCATTCTCTAGAAGTATTTCATCATCATCAATCACACATTTAAATGATAAATCTTTAAAATCAGTTTGTAAATAGTATAAATGCATAATATTTAGTGATTCCTTTCAAGAAGTTAATCAAGGGTACACCCGCCTGAGCATCTAGGCTCAAAGTGTAGGAGGATCCTTTTTTATCCTTGTTAATTGGACCTTTTCCTTGCATACTTTGGAGTGGTGATAGGGTCAGTGACATTAGTTTGTCAATCATAGTGTAAACCTGCAAGTAGAAAGAGAAGGAACACCAATACAGTCCACTATCCAATAGTATCTAACTTGCAAAACAAAGAAATGTTCAAACCAAAACATTCATACAAGTATTAACACTAGGATTTATTTATAGGGTTATCCTTTAACATGTTACTATTATTTTCACTCTTGTGAAGTGAGCTTTGTGAAAATCCAACCTTGTCCAAGGTTACAAACACACTATCAGGTGTGACCTTGTTAAAGGATTTAAACCACTCTCTTAAAAGTGTGCCTTGTTATAGGACTTACATATATACTATTAGAATGCAACCTTGTTCAAAGGATTTATACAAATGACTATTAGGTCAACCTCTTTTAAAAGGATTTGGACTGATACAATAGTTAGAAAGTAATAGTAATATTTATGTGAAGACACACAACTCACTTTGCAAATATTAGATCCAATTCCATACTTACTAATTGTGAACCTTTTCCATCTCCATCAATGATCTACTAAAAAATATCTTCAAGCAATCACAACACTTCTCCTTCAGCCTTTTATTCTTATATAGTCAATAACATCAACAACACTTCTAGCATCCTCTCCTCCTTTACAATGTCATGCTTAGGTTTCCTTAATACTTCCTCAATTAGGAAAATACATCTTTTCTCACTTAATCTCCTCCGTAGATCTTAGGGTTACGTCAGATTCATCGAATCCTTCCAAATTTATGTTCTTCATCTATCCTTATAGAAACATCTCAAGTCTCTTAATAGATTTACAATAAACATTTAACAGTGCATTAAATGCTTCCATACAATCAATAAATAAAGTCAATACAATTTACATAATCCAAGAATTCAACTATGTCGACTGGGAATCTAAATTCTTCCTCAAATGTAAATTACTGATGCTCAGTCAATATTGTATTCAAGTCCTTGGTCTTCACTAGAAAGCTTGGTCACCACTAAAACTATTTCCTCAGCTAATACTATCCTCCTCGACAATTAACTGATGTACAGTCAACACCAAAATTACTCATTATATACTAGCTCGGTTGACACTAACATCACTCAGCTTAAACTAGATTTCTTCCATTTTTCTCGGTTAAGCCTATCAGATTAGTCTTCATTCTTACTAAGATAAACAATACATTATCTTATCATTGTGCCACATAATCAAGTACCCATTGAAGCATCAAGATAACTCAACCTTTCCTTAGGTGCTATTGTTACCAACCTTTCCCAAATCCTTCACAACAATCAAATAGATATAGTACTTTCTTAAATAGTAATAGTCTTACCAATTAAGGTTTGACATCACTAAAAATACAACAATTGCTTCAATTATAGTTTCTGACATAAACAAAACATAAATGTTAGCCAAAATGTTTTACCTTGATGATTGTGCCATAAAAAACACATATGTCAATTTTGGCTCTCTTGACATTTGATATCTCTTGCAATCAGCATTCACTGTTCCTTATACTTTGGTGCTCACCATTGTCTTCTTTACATAACTCAATAGAAACTTACTCAGCTAATACAAACATACTCGGTGACCATAGGTTTACTTGAGAGTGACTACTACTCAGTAAATGTACATTATATGACTCAGCCTATATATGATGACTCGGTCACAATGATGATTGATCAACATTGCCTAGATAATGACTAAGTTTAACACACTAATAGAAAACAAAACTATAGGGATCTGCAATCTCCCTCTTTGACACTAGTGTCAAAAGTAGTTTGTCATGAAATTTAAAATACATTTACATAGAGTACTTAGTATTAATATATTACTCCTCCTAAGATATATACATATACAAAACTGAGTATATCATACCATTGTATTTCTGCTTCTACTCTTTGGTGATGTTACCTCCCCATGTGCCATGATATGTCATTTACTTATTTCCCCCTTGTTTTTGGCACCTATGATTTCTTCATTAGTAGGGAGTGTGCAATATTTTTCCAAAAATAGTTTGTGAAGTGTCATAACCATATGTAATGCAGGGTCCCAACCAGATGTAGCAACTTTTAGAACCTCTAATTGTAGTTCTAGCTCAGTGGCTAGGTTGACTAGGCTCTTAGTAGTAGAAAGATGAGGATCTTTCTGTATTAGTTCCTTAGATTTTTCTAACTCTCTTTGATTTATCTCTAGGTGAGGTTTTAGCATTATTTTAATAGAGATTAGATGAGCCCTTATCTTACCATCATTATCCATTAACTCAGCTATCCTCCCTTGACTATGTAGAAGCTTGGGATAGTGTTTCCAGAATTGGAACTAGCATCCAAACTTAGTGATTGACTAGTAGACTTTATTTCTTGCTATATTTTATCTACTAGTTCCTAGTTATCCTTGGTAAATTCTTCTACATTGCATAGTTTTGTGTACAAAGATTGTGCATTTAGTAAAACTTCTTCTGAATCTGATATTTCGATAGAAAGTTCTACCTGCTTCACTTCTATCTTGAGAGAGACCTTATTCAGTACCTTTGTCTCAAATTTCCTTTCTGACCAGTACAAAAAATTATCATTTTCTTCTCTTTCTTCATTTTTCACCTTCTTGACTATGTGGACAAGTTGTTCTAGTATGGGGTTCGAGTCATTAACATCAGTCATGTCAAAAGCATCAATCAATATACCTTTTATCTCATGAAGGACTTTCTTTTGCTGATGTTCCCTTCTCAATTCTTCTTGCTTGCTTTTCCTCTTTGGTAGATATTGCAATATCTATATCTGTTCATATGATAAGTTAGTTATGTCCCATTTTAGAATCACAATAACTTCATTGATTGTTACCTCAGGTGTAGAAATTTTCCCCTTCTTTTTCTATACCTTCTTCTTCGATGTACTCCCACTCGACATCTGTAGAAGATCTTTTATTGCCTCTTGCTCCTTAGGCTCTTGGATGTCAATATATTTTTCCTTCTCTTCTTTTCACTTATCCTCCACATGAGGATTTAGAATCACTAGTGTAGAAGGATCTACTTTTTCCTTCTGTGACTCCTCGACAGATGTAGACAAAAGTGCAGTTGCTGACTGATCCTATTCCTCAGTAGTGCTAATACTGGCTAGCATGTCAATTATAAAAACTTGAGGATTGAAAGGGGTGGTTTTGACAATTGATGTATCATCAATTTTCAAATAAGCCATGACTTTTAGTAGCACAGTGTTACTTCCCAACAAAGATGTAGCTTGTGCTTCCTTGGCTTGTATGTCTTCCTTGGTCAATACCTAATTTTTCATTGGGGTATCCTCAGTGATGTCAAAAATAGTTACCTTAGGTAACTCCTAAAATTTCTCTTCCTTGGGAGTTCCTTTTTCTTGAATAGGTGGATCATTTACATCTTTTCTATCTAGCTCAACACCCTTAGATGTGCTAGCTTCCTATGGTGCACTCTTGTCAATTAACAAACCAAAAAAAATCTTCCAAGTCCTAAGACTTTCCTGAACAACATCCTCAACCTTGTGTTGAAGGATAGAGTAAGCTCTTTTCTTAGGATTGATTTTTTTCCTATACTATTTCATAATTTCCTAAATACTAGTAGGGGATAGGTTTTGTACAACTTGAGCTAATTTTCTCTCCCTTATCTACTTCTTGGTCATTAGGGAAAATTCCCATTTCTATGCAACTCTCTCATATAACTCATTAGGGATCAACTTCCCCATTTGTATTGGTAACATCTTGAAAGTGCAGAAAATCTCAAGTATAGCTTCTTCATTTTTCTCCTTATCTCCTATACTCATGCTCTCAAATCTTATTTGTTTTAAACCTTCAGGTCCAATAGAGTTCTTGATGGTGTGACATACTTCATCCACATTCTATGTTTTACTCTATGATTGTAACTAATTCTTCTTAACCTCCTCATCACTCTCTATTTCCTCATTATCTTTCTCCAAGATAAATTTTCTTCCTAGGCTTCTTCCTTGACTGGCTTGGCACTACCCCAGGCTGAACAATTTTCCTTTTCCCTGATGCAGGGGTTTTCTTTTGTGGCTTGGCAGCTACAACTATAGTGGTTGCCCTTGTTCTTGCCTAAGAACTGGTGATGAAATAACCTTAGGTTTTTGAACTATCTTTCTCATAGGCTTAGTAACTACTACCTTCTTGCCTTTCTTCTTCACTACTTTCTCCTCTTCTTCACTTTCACTTGATTTAATTTTTTTGTCTTCTCCTAATCCTTGTGTCAGTTCAAGAGGTGCATCTACCTCTCTCTCTCCAATCATTTTTACTAGGTTCTTTACTATCTTTTTCCTCTTTCTCTCCATGGTAGCAGACTTAAATCCCATACTTATTTTAGACTTTTCCTCCTCATATGTTCCAAAGTAGGGAGCCTTCTAATCAATTTCCTTAGCTAACAGGTTTTTGATTGTTGCTATGGTCTTATCAATATTAACCTCATAGGGTAATGGAATTAGCCATGATAACCTTGATAAAACAAATTGTGCATATGTGAAGTTAGTATCTACTAGGAAACAAATTTCCTAATTGTATTTCTCAACTAAAGATACAAGAATCCTACTTCTCTTCCTCATTTTCTTCTTGAATTATATAAAGTAGTTTTCCATTACACCCTCAAAACTCTCTCCTATCTAACTTATAAACTCATTAATTTGAATTTTGATTGGCCTATTCTTATCCCAAATTACTCTGCCAATAGTAGGAAAACACTTCTGAATATAAAAAAATAGACATACAACTAGGGAATTGAACTTACACATGCAATTCTTCACTTTTCAAATAGAAGTAAGGTTCTCGACAAGTTGAGTCAGTTGGAGCTCAGTGAGGTCATAGGTATGGCCCTTCCTAATAATTTTCCAAGCTTGGTCCACTGCCATACATGGGACATTGTCCAATCAACTAGACTAATAGAATTTCTGAGCAATTACTCTCACTACAAAATCAATATCCATATCAATGATAGTGGAGATTGTCATTCTACCCAGGCTACTTGAGTGTTTGCTTGAATCTCCTCCTTGCTTAAAAATTTCATTGTTCTCTTACCAGATATTTTAGGGTATCTAGTTACCTAGTGAATCATGTCTTTTGTGATCTAAATTGGTCCATCCTGTAGCCAAAATTGCATGTCATGTACTCTACTCAGTACAATTTTAATCCAGTCAACTTTAAAAATTTGCGAAAAATCTATGGCATGAACTAAACCTTGTTCGGAAACCTTTTGGTGTTCTGGCTTCAACACCTTATTGTTGCACAATTTGTCATATGCTTCCATAATTTTATAATCACCAATCTCTCCAAATTTGCACATTTAGCATGAACTAATGTCATTTAACATTAAAATTTTTTTTACAACTGATGATAAAGCACTATTAAGATCTTCTTTGATTGTGCTCTCCAGAACGACCTAAAACTTCTACGGCTTACACACCTCATTTCTTACCAACTAAATATTGAAAAGATCATTTCCTTATTTCTTCATTGCAGCAGATGAAGATGATGCCATTTTTCTCAACAACCAAAATTCTCAAAAATATTTTACCCGGTAGGGCACCTTTGCGCAAGTGTTCTACAGATGATTTGTCAACAAAATGCTGAGAAGATTTGAAATCTCCCTTAAGCTCTAAACAAATAGGTTACATGCTCTTTGAATTGCCCAAAGAAATTCTCAATTCACTAGCGAAATGAAATGAATGGTAACATGCTACTTTATAGACTTCAAATGGTTGGATTAGGGCTTCATAAATGTTTCGTATACATTCTAGGTGGAATACAGTTGTCTCAGCAATCTTATGTTAAGCTCGACTAACACAAGTTTGGTGGACACAACCGTTGAGATGCAGCTCGGTGTAGATAACATCTCGGCTATCAAAGGTGCTCATCATACATTGATAACTCAGTCATTTTCATACTCAAACACTGATGCTCATCATAAAAAATGAATTGTTCTACTTTTCTCACATATATCCTAATGCATCTCTATCTATGCAGATATGGACCTTCTTTCTCAACAAATGTTAGGAACTGATATAAGATAAAACATTTTAAGACTTAGTTCCATATATACTTACTTTTCTTAGTTTGAAGTAGTGTGATTACTTGATCCATCAAATTGGGTGACCTCATGTGCACTGGCTTCACTAGTGCTTTCTTCTTCTTACTTCTTCCATGTTTTGTTCATTTGTTTTCTCAATTTCTCAATGATATCTTCATTCTTTCTTTGATCACTTCTCAGTATGGGTGAACTACAATCTTTCTTTAGATGACCTATCTTTTTTCATTTGTAGCATACCATACTTCCATTCATCCAACTTTTAGATTTCCCTCTGAAATGAGTCTTCAAACAATTTGCTCCAATGTGCCCATATTTTCCACAATAATGACAACTATACAAAGTGTTATAATCCCAATTGTATGAGTTACCCTATAGTGTCTCCCTCATTTACCTCTTTGCATGAACATCCTAATGATGTGGTTTCAATTATCACTCTCATAGGAAAGGGTCATGTTGGTCCCATGTGAGGAAGAATCTACCAAGATGATTATTTTGGAGCATGTATCAACATTTTTTTTGTGTACTGGGAGACGTAGGATATGGTCTTGAATCACTTTCTGGAGAGCCTTAGAGTAGGGATGAGTCATTTGAGTGGATGCAAAGATTGTTACCTGCATTATGGTCAATGGCATCATGAGATGCTCCTTGCCCAAATTTTCCTTATGTTTATCAGGAGTTTATCTTTGGAAGTCATGTCAGAAGTTTTAAGAGATTCTATCTTGGTATTACCTTTCTGCATAATAGACCTAGTAATTAGAAAGTTATGTTGTTGCATTATGATTTGTATCCTGGTGGATAGAGATTTGATCACCATTTGTGATGTACTCATTTCATGTTTCTTAAAGTCCTAGGAGGCTTTGTGTTTAAAATAAGATTTAATTGAATTAAATAGATCTTTGTGATAATACTATCGAGTGCATGTTTTATGGAAATTATATTGGAATAAGGTAGTTTAAATAATAAAAGGGTGAAATATGTATATATTCTAATGTAGTTAAATATTGTTTCTAGTGTGTATGTAACCTCTAGAAGAAATGTAATAAGGAAGGTGTGAGTGTACCACTACCAAATGTTGAAATGTTTCTATTTGGATATGAATGCTTACATAAAGGACCATTTGAATTTATTTTATGTTGAGACATATATTAATAGAAAAGTGATTATTAGGTCTTAATGTTGAGTGGGAGATTTCACATAGAACGCTTTGATGTTATAATAATGAAAGAAGAGTGAATCATTTGAAATGTAGCTTTTAAATAATTTAGGACTTATTTTCATGCTGGATTATTAGGCATTGACTTATGGTATTGATGAATTATTTAAGTTAGAATATTATGCCATAATTTCATGCTTGTACAAGAAGAGTTTATGTGAGATAATCATGGTTAATAAATTAGGTTAATTGATATATCTATGTTCTTGAAATAGATTGATTTGAAATTTAGAAATGTATTATTGGAAGTATGTGATTTTCTTGTGGTAAAGAGTGGATGTAGTTGGACTGTATGATGTATTAGAGTTTGATTATATGATGATGATATAAGACTTTTAATTTCATGCTATTTAATAGGACATGAGCATAGTAATTGTTAAATATTTGATTTATGTATGATACTTTGAGGTTACATTCATGTTAGGGAAATTTGTGAGAAATAATCATGCTTATTATGTCAAGTGAATTAACATGTATCATTATATTCTTGACTTTATATGCTTTAGAAATGCTATGTTGAAAATGATGAGAATTACTATGAAGTGCAGTTAGAAATTTATGATGTTAAGAATATGATTTTGAGATGTACTATATATATATATATATATATATATATATATATATATATATATATATATATATATATATATATATATATATATATATATATATATATATATATATATATATATATATATATATATATATATATATATATATATATATATATATATATATATATATATATATATATATATATATATATATATATATATATATATATATATATATATATATATATATATATATATATATATATATATATATATGATATTTGACGTTTCATGAGATACTGATGCCTTGTCAAGTGTGTAGGAAAGACCATGGAAATTTTTGGGGGAAATCAAAGATGGATTTTTGTAAAATCATGCTAAGCACAGGGTTATCTCCAAGGGGAGAAATTAACCTCGTTGTAAAGTGTAAATTTTGTAAAGTGGTCCATGAATGTTATTATTGAATTATGTTTATGTTACTTTATTATTTAGTCTACAGGTCATGTCATGTGTATTGTGTGTAATGTGATTTATTTGTGGTGTCAATTGACATATGTCATGTGAGTTGGCATGCCCAAGTGTTTAATGTGTGTAAGAGGTCTCTATTTTTAGGGGCCATGAGTGGGAATCTCTTTCATTTTCGGATTCAATCTTTGAGTGGTCTTTTGGTGGCCTTTAATGACCATTTATGATAGTGGAGGTTAAAAATAGGCTACCCCATAGTGGTGTCATATGTTGGGGGTCAAATTTTGACCATTAGGATGCATTTTGACCATTTTCCCTTCCAAAAGATGCCCTTTTGAAAAGGGACAAAATTGGAAGAGGCATGTCAAGCCCACTCCTCATTTGAATTTTGAATTTGAATTTCTTTTTTTTGGTTTGATAGGTTTAGGGTTTGTCTTCTTAAGGAGATGGAAGGAAAATTGGTGGGTAATTGCCCACTTTGCAATTTTGGAGACTTGTGAGAATTGTGAAAATTTGTTCTTATTTTTTTAAAGATTTTGGTGTTGTGCAGAAAATGAGGAGACTTGTTGGAAAGCTCATCTCAATCCTCTTTCCATTAGCTTTGATCAAGGTTGGATCTTAAATTATCTTGTCCTTATTTCTATGTGTATATTTTCACTCTTTCTATGTTGTATGGATGTTAGATCTTTATGTAGGTTCATGGATTCTTGTCTTTGCATGTATGTGTGTCTTTTCCTTTTGTTACATTATTTTCTTGGGTTGTGCAAGGCCAAGATCACCCTTGGGAGGGAAGAGAGCCTTGATGGGTTAAGGGCATAAGTTTGGACTACTCTTCTAGTGTAGAGTCCTTCCTCTAGGAGGAAGGGGGATAAGGGATGGATGTATGGGCATCCATGTGCCATCTTTGTGTATACTTTTGGGGGTCATAAGGGTGTTGTTATTGTGATGAGTATGATAAGGGTGGATGGTTGTTTCTATGGCCTTGTGAAGGCATTTTGAGAAGATTTTTGAGCCTTGTTGAAGGTTGGTTTTCTATTGTACTTTGGCATTCTCCTAGTTGAGTAGCTTCCACCTTCACCCCTACTATGGGTCCAAGGTGACTCATGTTGTGCTAGCCTTGGGAAAGGGAATTTGATGTTTAATGTTTTTTCTGGTCTTTGTTTGTATATGTGTTATGTATGCATGTTAAAAAAAAACCTATCCATCTTTGCTTTCCCCTAGCTCAGGGGTGGCCATGAAGTGGCCTAGGTTGGGAGGTGAGCCTCCATGGTCTGAATGTTTGTTTTGTAAATTTTCTTATGGAAGAGCTTGCTGAATTTTGTTGAAGCTAGATGGAAAATTTGAAAATATATCCTATATGTTAGTTAGTTTGTTGGCTTGAATCCCATTGTAAATAATGCTTTAATCATTGCTATGTTGAACAGCCTAGCATTTGTAATGCTTGTAAAATTACAATAGGTTATTTATTTATCCATCATCTATTGAACTAAAATGTTTAGGTGAAAGGTGCAATGATCCCCACCCCTAGGTTGAAAGGATACATTTGTATTGATGTTTAGAGTTAGTCAAAATAAAAGTGAAAGCCATGTATTTATTTTGAATACTTGCAAAAGAAAGAAAAGATAACTTTAAATCAATGATTTCATTTTTAAAAAGATTTTATACCTGTTGTCTGACTTTTGGTCACCCATTTTTTTGGCAATATTGGTCATTTCTAGTCAGTCTGGTGTCTAGGTCTAAGTCTTCCCTAGGATAGGAAGTCTTTGTCGGGTTCCCCTTCATTTGCCATCTTGTTTCAAGCCGGTTGGGTTGTTATCAAGGTCTCATTATTTGGGTAGGTTGTAGATCCTAACCAGGCAAAGACTTGTCCTCCAATGGATGTTCTTTCTCAGGCAAAGTGATGGTTTCAAGTCATGATCTTCAAATGTTGCAAAGAATCAGAAAAGGGAATCTTTATTTGGATAGTGTAGTGCCAGAGTTGATGTAGACATTCAAAGAAGTCTATCCATATGTCAATGTGTAGGAGATTTATTTCTTGCATAAGTGATCATTGAAGATTTGATTTTAGAATTGTTACAATATCTCTAAGTCTTCAATAAGGGAAGTGGCAAAGATTGTTCTTGAAGTCTTCAAAAGAAATTGGATTTGATAATAGTGTAGAGTTTTCCTCTTCCTCCATGGCATTTGGAAGGTTTGAAAGGATTAATAGCATCAATTGAATAAAGTTTTGACTTCTCAAGTGTTACAGTTTGTTACATGAAGTACCTCTACTAATGGAAGCTAAACCCTCCTTACATGAAGTCTTTTGATTAAAAAAAATGATGATGGTTGATTGTTTCCTAAACTATATTGAAGGATGGAATAGTTTCAATGATCGGCATAGAGACATCATTAGAACATAAATATGAATAATATCATGCTATGATGAGGTGTGATTAGAAATGTGCATTAAATATAGTGGCTGTACATTTAAAAAAAAGAGGTCATGTTCTAAGCTCGAGTTATGGCTCTTGTTCAAGCTCAAATACATACTCTATCTTCAAGCATGTTTTGATGATGTCCATATACAAGTCCAAAAGGAATGGTAGTATAATGACCAAGTATTGGTAGAGAAGTTGCAAATGCAATCTTTCCCAAAATTGTAATAATCAAATGTTATGGACTATCAACTTATTGCATTCTTAGAAAGCAATTAGTTGGCTCTCAAATGTTTTCAGGTTGATATGAATCGAGATGATCAGGAGTTAAGCCTTCAGATATCTAACAATACAAAATCAAAGAGTTTCTAGTGTGGTTCAAACATAGAAATGACCGTTAGAAGACATGGCACAGCCAAGTAAAGCATGTTCGACAGTCAACTAAAAGTTATGCTTTTCATTATTTAAAAGGCATATATTGATTCTCTAGGACTAGACAATCCTAATGCAACAAATGGTGAAAGATTTGATTAAGAAGTTGTAGAGAAAAAGCCGGTGGGAAAGTGATGTTAAGATTCCAAATCAATGGTAGTCACATGATCACAAGAGGAAAGACTATTCCTTGTGATCATGCACCATCCGCCCAATCCTCCAGATGTTAAGTCAGTAAAAATAGTGGAGTCCACATGTACTAATGATGAAGCAGTAGCATGACCACATGAATTAAAAAATAGCTATGTGATCATGTGAAATGGAAGCCTGGGTAGGAAAGAAAAGTAAAAAATAGGAAAGATTAAATATGCCAATAGTGTGATCCACGTACAATCCACATATGCAATAGCATAGATGTGATAATGGAAGCTTGGGCAGATGGATGGTACCCTGTTGGAACCCACATGCTCCAATGATAGAGCGGTCACATGATCACAAGAATTAAATAACAACCATGCGATCATGCGACAATGGAAGACCAGGTGGGACCCAAGCCAACAGACTTACCTATGGTAGAATAAAGGAGCACATCCAATGGTCCTCGCAAGATCATGACACCTACCAAATGTTTATGCGAACTTGCGACATTCTTCCACATGGTAGTGGGACCCACGTACTCTGATAGCACAGATGCACCATTGATAAAGTGGTCACATGATCGCATGGATTAAAATATTGCCATGTGATCATGCGAGATGAAGCCACATGTAAAGTGGTCGGTCTGAAAAGTTGCCTGCATTTATTATATCTTTCAAGATACTAATCAGCGGTACCCGTATGTTGTTGAATATTCTTTGAGGGAAAGTGGGATCATGACACATGTCTCAGTGGGTCTAAAAGAGTAAGATTCCCACTTAAGTCAATTTCATCTATATTTGAAAGCAACGGTCCTATGATAGATGCCGAACTTGATTGTTTTTAATAATTGACAGTATCCATCATGTTAATATGCATCTTGTCAATGTTAATTGAATCAGTCTTTATAATAAGAGCTATGGTTATTGAGAGCCAAGGGTTATCATTCTTGTTTAGTTTGATCATGAAATGAACTAAGCAGCATGTTTTATGAAACTTCAAATTGGTATAAAGAAGCAAAATCAAAAGAGACTAAGAACAGAGGGGATTATTGATATAGTGTTATGACCGACCTCTTGACAGAGATCACAAGTAGGAAAGAATGAAGAGTATAATCCTAATGATGATTGTATGTTGTAGCTTACAGTCGAGAAGATGCAACATGGATTGCCCCAGGTGGTGGTAGTGAGAAAGCTATTATGTCAAATAAGATCATGCCAAATATTTCTCAGACATTTAAAGAAGGTTGAATGTAGTTGTAGATCGGATTGACTATTCTTTGAAAGATAGCTTGACTCCAAGAATCCCAATGGACTTCGGCTTGAAAGGTGTTGTTTGAGAAAATGAAAGGTCTCAAATTGAAGTGTCATAAGTCTGTGATTGGCTTTTCAAATTCTTTCATCGAGGATGTTCCTATTTTGTGCTTTGTCTTTTTGTATTCTGGAAGTTGAATCATTTCCAGTGGTTATAAGCATTGTATGTAAACTCTATAAATACTATGAAGGAAGTCAATGTAAGGGTCAGAAAACTTGGCATTGGAGTAGAGTAATTCTATTTGCTAAGCTTTATTTCATGTTTGTTGTGCCAGTAGTTGTTCATTTTTCATTTGAATAGACAAAATAGTTATATGTGAAGCTGTAGTTGCTTACTGGATTCCATTTCATGTTGGTAATTGCAGTGAAAGTAATTCTATTTACCTTTCATGTATGATTCTTCTCCTATTCATCCAGTTATTTAGATGCACCTAAATAGAAAGTACAATTGTATATGGAACTATGATTCCTGCTTGGATTCCATTTCATGTTAGTAATTGCAGCATAAGTAATTCCATTTACTGTCCATGTATAATTCTGCTTCTATTCTCCTTAGTAGGATATGCATTCTTAGCTCGTGGATAGATTTATGTTAGAAGATAGACTTCATGATAATTTGTGATCAACATTCCATTGGGGATTATAGGTTATCCACTCTTATCCTTGCCTGAATTGTTTGTGCCTACAAACAATTTGGCTAAAAATCATAAGGAATAATCTGATGATAGATAAAAACATATTCATTGAATATCAAACACAATCAGGGAGCTGTACCTATCATTTCAGAGGGCAGTGATAGATGACTTACACTGACCCATTTGTTGGTGAACATCCTTTTGTTCTCTCACCTTGGGTGTTAAGAAGAGTCAAAGATTACAAATCTAAAGGGAGGACAAACTGTTAACCAACAGTTTTTGGCAACTCTGCTGGGGAGAATTTGTAAATAGACATATTTCTGATTTCCCCTTTTATAGCTGATCTTGTGGAGAAAGGTGCTTGCCATAGGAGTCGGGTTTCCAGTCCCACATGCTGAAGGAAGAACTAGCTTAAAGTTGAAGATTGGAAAGCACCCAACTGAGGAAGAAGAGAAGATTGATGTTGATATTGGTTTCCTTAGTTTTATAGTTATCTCTACTTCCCAGAGATTGGCGAGTCCACTCTGGTCCTCATAACTTTGGTTGAAGAGTCCAGTGTTTTATATTTTCAAAATGTATTATCTCAAAACTTGCAGGAGATTGGAGACTCTGTTTTAAAAGGACCATGCCTTCTAAAATGGAGAAAGGAAGGAGGCCAGATCCTTCCCTTATAGAATTTCATCACACTACTGATTTTTTATTGCATGATATGTTTGATGCTTGGAGAGAAAGCATTACTCATGGAAGAAAGATGAACCTGAGTATTGAAGAGGATCATGTAACTACTCTGTTGTGGATGAGTATATGTGCAAGATATCATTTGCTAAAAGAAGTGGAAGAGAAAACAAAGTTATTGCAGAAGTTAAAGAAAGAGCTCAATATGGATGATGGTGAAATGTCAGAAGCCCCTCAAGATCACACCTCATTAAATTTTTCAGTCTTGAGTGAAAAAGAGGTTAAACCAAGAAAGCAAATCAGAAGGAAACCCACAATTGAGGAGATAAATGCTGAAGATGATCCCAACTTCCAATTCCTTTGGGAAGCATATAAACTAAGTTTGACTGAGGGTTTGAAGAAAGGATTGAGTGTGTCTAAAGATCATCAATCTACCCTATTGTTAAAACATGTGCATCAGAAGTATTTCGAGGTCCAAGCCCAAAGGAGAAAGAAGAAATCTATTCTTTTGACTATACCCGAAGAAAAATTGGTAAGTAAAGAATCTACAAGTTGCCTAGTTTTAAAAGAGCAAGAAAAGCCTTGGAATTCTACAAGATAAAATTTGGTGAATAGGGAGATTCTTGAAGATTAGGAAGAAAAGGTAAACAAAATTGAAAAAGAAGATGTATCCATGTTTCCTTTTTCTTGTGTTGATGAAAGTTGTAGATTGGGTGAAAAGAATGAGGATAATGTTTCAAACTATTTTTCTTCTGAAGATAATCCTAAGGCTGATGGGCTATTAAAAGATGAAATTTCTGATGTTATTGAAGAACATAATAAGGTTGATCCTTCATTCATTATAGCTGATAAAGATCAGATATCAGAAACATTTTGTTTTGAAGATGATACAATGCTGGATGTTGCTAATCAAATATGTGTGGATGAAAAAGATAGTCAGCCTATTGAAAATAATGTTGAAGGAATCAATGCAATAGTAGATTTTGAACATGTCAATGAAGTACTACAATGTCATACAAAAGATAGAGAAATAGATGAAGATCTTCCTAGTCTTGAAATAAAATTTGATCAAGTCATGATGACAGTTATATGTGAATCCTCTTCCATGGTCAAATCAGATATTGAAGTTCTAAATCTAGATGAACATCCTAAAGATTTGACAGATGCTAAAGATGAAGAAGATATTTCAATTTTGGTAGAGGCCGTGAGTAATGAAGATACTATTTGTTTCAGCCCTAGTTCAAAATCAGAAGTTATTTTTGACGATGCTTGCAAACAGTATGATGCTTTTCCACTTCTAGAGGATTTCCAATATTCTGATTTTGTTGATCTTGATTTGAACATTGATATCTCTGTTAAGGATAATAACAGAGCAAATAGAGGTGATAATGCTGAAAAAGATTATATTCCAGTAGTGCATTCAGACTATGGTAAATATCCTCTTCCATCATAGAAGGTTGAATGTATAAGGAAAGATGTATATGGAAGCATAGATGAATTAGAGATCTATAATGAGGCATGGCTGTTTGGAAATGCCCTATGGTTCATCATGTTGCAGATAGCTTTGGGGCTTATTTTCAACAATGAAGGAGTAGCCAAGACTTATCAATGCTTCTTCAAATTGGTGGAGCATCTTCCTCTATATAGGAAAGGTTCATATTTCCCTCTCCTTGTAAATGGCCATGTATGAATCTTTCTTTGCTTTTGTCCTACTGGTGAGGTCTCCTCACCTTTTTGTAAATAGGTTTTCTTTCCAATTTTGGTGTGTCTAGTGTAGCTTTTCCTTGCTTAGTCAGTTGTTGTTTTCTCCTGCTTTGTTTCAAGTTTTCCCTGCTCCCCTCCACCTTCCCCGTATACATTTTCTCATTGTTCTCTTTGGTCCAAACTCTACAACCCAACACTAAAGGCACTTGTCTCACCAGAGAAGTTGAATTCTTCATGCACTTTGCAGTACATGATCCACCAGTCGGAGTCAGCTGTTGTCTTACTTTTGGTCACCCATTTTTTTGGCAATATTGGTCATTTTTGGTCAGTCTGGTTTCTAGGTCTAAGTCTTCCCTAGGATAGGAAGTCTTTGCCAGGTTCCCCTTCATTTTCAATCTTGTTTCAAGCCAGTTGGGTTGTTATCAAGGTCTCATTATTTGGGTAGGTTGTAGATCCTAACCCGGCAGAGACTTGTGCTCCAATGGATGTTCTTTCTCAAGCAAAGTGATGGTTTCAAGTCATGATCTTCAGATGTTGCAAAGAATCAGAAAAGGGTATCTTTATTTGGATAGTGTAGTCCTAGAGTTGATGTAGACATTCAAAGAAGTCTATCCATATGTCAATGTGCAGGAGATTTATTTCTTGCATAAGTGATCATTGAAGATTTGATTTCAGAACTATTACAATCTCTCTAAGTCTTCAATAAGGGAAGTGGCAAAGATTGTTCTTGAAGTCTTCAAAAGACATTGGATTTGATAATAGTGCAGAGTTTTCCTCTTCCTCCATGGCATTTGGAAGGTTTGAAAGGATTAATAGCATCAATTGAATAAAGTTTTGACTTCTCAAGTGTTACAGTTTGTTACATGAAGTACCTCTACTGATGGAAGCTAAACCCTCCTTACATGAAGTCTTTTGATTTAAAAAAATGATGATGGTTGATTGTTTCCTAAACTATATTGAAGGATGGAATAGTGTCAATGATTAGCATAGAGACATCATTGGAACAAAAATATGAATAATATCATGCCATGATGAGGTGTGATCAGAAATGTGCATTGAATACAGTGGTTGTACATTAAAAAAAAAGAGGTCATGTTCTAAGCTTGGGTTATGACTCTTGTTCAAGCTCAAATACATACTCTATCTTCAAGCATGTTTTGATGATGTCCATATACAAGTCCAAAAGTAATGGTAGTATAATGACCAAGTATTGGCAGAGAAGTTGCAAATGCAATCTTTCCCAAAATTGTAACAGTCGAATGTTATGGACTGTTGACTTATTGCATTCTTAGAAAGCAATTAGTTGGCTCTCAAATGTTTTTAGGTTGATATGAATCAAGATGATCAGACATTAAGCCTTCAGATATCTAACAATACAAAATCAAAGAGTTTCTAGTGTGGTTCAGACATAGAAATGACCGTTAGAAGACATGACATAGCCAAGTAAAGCATGTTCGACAGTCAACTAAAAGTTATGCTTTTCATTATTTAAAAGGCATATATTGATTCTCTAGGACTAGACAATCCTAATGCAACAAACAGTGAAAGATTTGATTAAGAAGTTGTAGAGAAAAAGCCAGCAGGAAAGTGATGTTAAGATTCCAAATCAACGATAGTCCCATGATCGCAAGAGGAAAGAATATTCCTTGCGATCATGCACCATCCACCCAATCCTCTAGATGTTAAGTCAGTAAAAATAGTGGAGTCCATGTGTACTAATGATGAAGCAGTCGCATGATCACATGAATTAAAAAATAGCTATGCAATCATGCAAAATGGAAGCTTGGGCAGGAAAGAAAAGTCAAAAATAGGAAAGATTAAATAAATGTGCCAACAGTGTGATCCATGTACAATCTACTTATGCAACAGCACAGATGCGATAATGGAAGCTCAAGCAGATGGATGGTACCCTGCTAGAACCCACATGCTCCAATGATAGAGCAGTCACATGATCGCATGAATTAAATAACACCCATGCGATCATGCAACAATGGAAGACCGGGTGGGACCCAAGCCAATGGACTTACCTATGGTAGAATAAAGGAGCGCATCCGACGGTCCTCGCAAGATCGTGACCCCTGCCAAATGTTTATGTGAACTTGTGAGATTCTTCCACGTGGCAGTGGGACCCACATACTCTGATAGTGTAGATGCGCCAATGATAAAGCGGTTGCATGATCTCATGGATTAAACTATTTCCATGCGATGATGCGAGATGAAGCCACATGTAAAGTGGTCGGTTTGAAAAGTTGTCTGCGGTTATTATATCTTTCAAGATACTAATCATCGGTACCCATATTTTGTTGAATATTCTTCGAGGGAAAGTGGGATCATGACACGTGTCTTAGTGAGTCTGAAAAGTAAGATTCCCGCTTAAGTCAATTTCATCTATATTTGAAAGCAACGGTCCTGTGATAGATGCCGAACTTGATTATTTTTAATAATTGATAGTATCCATCATGTTAATATGCATCTTGTCGATGTCAATTGAATCAATCTTTATAATAAGAGCCATGATTATTGAGAACCAAGGGTTATCATTCCTATTCAGTTTGATCATGAAATGAACCGAGCAGCATGTTTTATGAAACTTCAAATTGGTATAAAGAAGCAAAATCAAAAGAGACTAAGAACAGAGGGGATTATTGATACAGTGTTATGACCGACCTCTTGACAGAGATCACAAGTAGGAAAGAATGAAGAGTATAATCCTAATGATGATTGTATGCTGTAGCTTACAGTCGAGAAGATGCAACATGGGTTGCCCCAGGTGGTGGTAGTGATAAAGCTATTATCTCAAATAAGATCGTGCCAAATATTTCTGAGACATTTAAAGAAGGTTGAATGCAGTTGTAGATCAAATTGACTATTGTTTGAAAGATAGCTTGACTCCGAGAAGCCCAATGGACTTCGGCTTAGTAGGTGTTGTTTAAGGAAATGAAAGGTCTCAAATTGAAGTGTCATAAGTCTGTGATTGGCTTTTCAAATTCTTTCATCGAGGATGTTCCTTTTTTGTGCTTTGTCTTTTTGTATTCTGGAAGTTGAATCATTTCCAGTGGCTATAAGCATTGTATGTAAACTCTATAAATACTATGAAGGAAATCAATGTAGGGGTCGGAAAACTTGGGATTGGAGCAAAGTAATTCTATTTGCTAAGCTTTATTTCATGTTTGTTGTGCCAATAGTTGTTCATTTTGCATTTGAATAGATAGAACAGTTATATGTGAAGCTGTAGTTGCTTACTAGATTCCATTTCATGTTGGTAATTGCAGTGAAAGTAATTCTATTTACCTTTCATGTATGATTCTTCTCCTATTCATCCAGTTATTTAGATGCATCTGAATAGAAAGTACAATTGTATATGGAACTATGATTCCTGCTTGGATTCCATTTCATGTTAGTAATTGCAGCATAAGTAATTCCATTTACTGTCCATGTATAATTTTGCTTCTATTCTCCTTAGTAGGATATGCATTCTTAGAGTAGATAGATTTAGGTTAGAAGATAGACTTCATGATAATCTGTGATCAACATTCCATTGGGGATTATAGGTTATCCACTCTTATCCTTGCCTGAATTGTTTGTGCCTACAAACAATTTGGCTGAAACTCATAAGGAATAATTTGATGATAGATAAAAACATATTCATTGAATATCAAACACAATCAGGGAGTTGTACCTGTCAATTCAGAGGGCAGTGATAGATGACTTACACTGACCCATTTGTTGGTGAACATCCTTTTGTTCTCTCACCTTGGGTGTTAAGAAGAGTCAAAGATTACAAATCTAAAGGGAGGACAAACTATTAATCAACAATACCTATTTGTTTAAGTATACCCTTGTGAAAGGGATTTATTTGGAATGTATTGAAAGTCTTTAACAAATAGATGTTCATTAACAATGTTGTGCTTACTTGTCAAGAAGGGATCTTTATCTTATAGCATGTAAGTGCATTTTGAGTTATTCGTATTTATATTGTGTGAAAAAAATAAAAAATTAGCTTAGTATAGTTAAAGTGCCTTATATTTAAATGTTTATGTTGAGAATGTATAAATATCTTTATGTCCATATAACACTAGTTATGTTAACATATAAATATTTCAATGGAAATTACTCTTGATTTTGTTCTTAAATTCTATATTCTTATTTAGTAGAGTTTGGCAATAACATTATTGCATATGTAAATATATATACATATTGATATAGATATACGTAATAATAGTTTTCTAAAAAAAAATAATAAATAAATAATGGAGCCCTTATATAATCGTTGTTTGCTTGCTTAATAAATTAGCATCAAACTATGTATATTCTTTATGTTCAGAAACCCCTTAATGTTACCTTATAACAAAATGAAATGAATGAGTGACTCACAATTTTGTTTTATTGAATATCTATTTTAATGGTGAACAAACTATTATCAAAAGTAATTGGAGGATTTTTCCTTGGTAAGAGCATGACCTAAAATTTTGCATGGAGCACTGTACATTTGTGTGCCTTCTGAATACTAGTAACCCTTGAGATTTCCTTTCCTCTGTGCTAGAACCCTAGCGGACGACCTGCAATAGAGGGTGCATCGTAGAGGGCACACCACTGTCACCAAGGCCACTGATAGTGTCACGACCCAATGGCCCACAATATATTAAATATGCATCTGCAAAGTATACATATTTTGGGGAGTGTGCATACCAAGTGGGGGAAACAATAAATTCTTT
The DNA here is from genome assembly GCA_027943335.1 of Chamaecyparis obtusa. Taxonomy (NCBI): domain Eukaryota; kingdom Viridiplantae; phylum Streptophyta; class Pinopsida; order Cupressales; family Cupressaceae; genus Chamaecyparis; species Chamaecyparis obtusa. The sequence goes on along the minus strand of BSBK01007594.1, from coordinate 731,532 downwards.
TACTTGACTATTTTGCTAGTCAATAAACGTGTCTCCTCAGTCAAAACACATGCTTCCCCAGTCAATAACTTTAAAGTTATAAATCTGCAAAACACAGAGATTTTTTTAGGGAGATTTTTGTGGAACAAAGAAAATATCAGTACAGAGGCATATTAAGAGAGCAATAATGCATGAATATTAAGACAGAGTTTTATTTATAGAAAAGAAGAGAGTTTTCTTTAAAGGAAGAACAGAGAGTGTATTTTATGAAAGAAGAGGAAGTTTATTTGAAGGAGCAGAGATTATTTTGAAGGAATAAAGATTGGTACACACAGAAAGGAAGGAAAAGGAAGAAAATTAGATCTAGAAGAGTACAAGATAGAAGCATTGCCATAACTCCAAATTTCTACTAATGAAAACCAAGTTTTTTTTATTGTTGAATTCATGTTTTTCTTAGTGAGTTGAAATTTTATTTTTGATTTACACTGACTGTGAAAGATATATAGTATTTCTTTTGCATATCTATTTTTCTTATTATGATCTCTAGATTTATATAAACGTATAGAGAAAGAAGAATTTGTGTATAATTCTTGAAAAGAGATATTAGATTGGAAATATGAGTAGTTTTACAAATTTATTAGAAGGAAAACAAATGAACTAAGTTCAAGAAATGATTGAAAAGTTTAGTAAAACTCTTTTTTTTGAATTTGTAAGTTTAGAATGATTTTAGAGTAAAAATCAGATTTAAACGTAAATATTTTCATTACAAACTTACACTCGAATGTAAACCATATTTCAACATATCAAAGAAAATAAATTTAGTGAATTGTTGAATGATGTTATAGAAATCTGAAGATGGTTATGAGAATGTCTAATTAGTAACATCATTTAAGAAATTGGATATTATCTGGAAAGAGAAAAGATAGTAAACAGAAACAAAAGTCTTTGACAACCTTCGAAATTAATTTATGGTTAAAGATAAAACTCAAGAACAAACTTGTTCTTTTTACTACAATAGAAAACTTGATGAACTAATTTTAGAAGTGGAATGATTATATTAAATATGAAATTTGATTTTACTTTAACAAGTGAATCCTATTAGGAAAGGATAAACATGAATTTTATATTGCTTTGTGATTGATCCATTATTGAAAGGTGAAATCAAAAATGAATACCTATGATTTTAGGCCAAGTTAGTTATGCTTTTTGAAAACTATCTTTTACAAGTTTGACTATGGTTAATATATCAAGGAAGGACTATGCCTATGTGTAGGCTTATTTTCATTATCTTTGCATTGAGTGCTTATGTGTAGATAAATACGAAGTATGACTAAATGATTCTATGAATATAAGGCCATATTTAATTCAATACAAAGTACATACTATTGAAGATTACGATTACTTGAAATATCAAATAAAATAATAAGTAAATGGTGTTTGCATGTGCTAAAGTATGCAAGAATGTTTATTATGTTTCTCCGTGCTTAAAGAAATAAAAGATCATATAAAGAGAAACTTATATTTATTATGCAACTATATTTCCTATTGAGAACCAAGAGGATGGAATGTTTGTTAACCTTGTGTTTAAACTGGAACTAAGTATATGTTCTTCTATATTGGTTGGATACAAAATAAAAGAGACTTTCAATGTGTTTCTCAAGAAGGAATTAATGTTTCTAGTTTTATATATATTGGAATGATGCATATGGTTTTACTCCATGTACTATGATGATTTCAAGTTATACATATCATTAGAACATAAAAGAGCTAATGGCAGAATTGTATGAGCTTGACATATTTTTGATAGTTAGGAAAAGGATGTTGTTATGTTCTTTTATGTATGCTGAATGCACCCATGAAACATGATGTACTATGCATTAAATGGGAATATTTACGCAATCTTTTCCATATGTATAAAATGGAAGTAGATTTACAAGATTTATTTTTGGAAGTCCATGACATGTTATATTGGAACTTGATTGTGGATGTATCAAGTAGCACATATTCCATTACTCCTTAGTTTTACTTTGTTAGAGTACTTCTAGCTGGGATGGGTATCTTTCATGTCAGGAAAGATTCTGGGGAAGTGTTAATGCTTCATGGTAGGGTGGAAATGCACTCCCACAATATTCTCACCCTTGCTGACTTTTGTAACAGGCTTACAAAGTTTTTTTACAAGAAGGACTTTCCATTTTGTAATCGACATTGTGGTATTTGGTAAATTTTGTTATTTACTTATGTCGTTAATATGGAAGTACGTATTTTGGATCTAATTCTTATCATTTACTAATGTGATTCAATAGATGGTTGACTTTATGTGTTATTGTTTGAACAAAGGTATGATTTATGTTTTCGACAGTAATGGTCATAATAGTACTTTTATTCATATATTATCAACAATATATTTGTATCTAGTCGACTTGTGCATTCGACCTTTGACTGGTTGACTGACTTCTTGTCTTTATATGAAATTTGCTGATGTGGCCTTGTGTTGAAAGTGTCAATCTTTATAGATAGTAGCAGGGGTTGCTGCTAGCAGCGACCGGTGCACTGCCGGCACTCTGTGCCCCCTTCCACTGTTTCTGAGCATGAACCATATTCACAGCTTGGGATATTGTCATTGTATTTTTATTTTTTTTTCACTTTCATTAATAGTATTCAAATCTCATAAAACATTTCCCTGTGTGAACCGTACATATAGTTTGGGATAAATTATTGTATTTTTTTAATTTTATCTACATTTGATAATAATATTTAATCTCTTAGAGCATCCATTATGTTTTAAGACTCATTCGATACTTACTATATCTCAAGCATCAATATTAATTTGAACACATTCTTCTTTAAAGTTAATCTGTTTATTATTAGAACTTGTAATAATGAATACAAACTCACACCAAGTAAACAACATTTAAAGAGATAATATGATTTGCAAACTAGTGGATCAGAGACGAACATGTAATTTATTTTGGAGAACTCTCGTAAACTGATTCTTACAAATCTATGGTAGGGCTTCCTCCAGACATCTTAAAATAAATATACACTAATCAATCTTTTAACAAATTAATCTATTAGTGCATCAAATCTGTATTTTAGAGCTCAAAACTTAAACCAAACAAAACTTGAGATGTAAGCCTAGAAGCATATAATTTTACTATTTGACCTTTCTATCTCCATGCCTCTAGTTGACTGAATTCTTCTTGTTGTAACCCATGGTATTTACTCAAGTTTTCATAGGGGTGTATACATTCTTGTGTGTATATGCACCTGTGCATGCTTGGGTGAATACTCACCTTGGGTTATAAAGTTTTCATGGCCCTCCAATGCAATCCTGTTAAACCCTTCAATAATAAAAATTTGGGTGTGAAGTCAAGTTGTAATAGGCCTAACCCTAATTTTAGATTAGGGTTAGGGCTAGCCATGATGCCTTCTAGTGTTCCTTCTTTTAATTATTTTCGAATTGGTTTCCTTATTGAGTCACTAGAAATTTTTACTTCATTGACTTTTGGTAACTCCTATTTTAAATCCTTAATTTGTGTGGAATTCTTTTGCCTTTTGAATATTTTATGTCTTCCCTATTATTTTAGGATTCTATTTGATTTTGGATTATAATGTATATAGAAAACTTATTTCTATGTCATTTCTTTTAGTAAGTGTTTTCGAAACCCCTTTAATTTGTTATGATGTTATTTATTTTAGTTGTGCTAATTAATTATTTTACCCTCATTACGATAATCTTAATTATTATTTTATAGGGCCTTGTTATTTCTTTTAATGGCTCTTATATTCTCGAAGTCTATTATTCCTTAACAAAAAATATTATTTATGAAATTATTATTATTGATAATAATTATTAATTAAACTATTAATTAGTACATTGTTATTTATTTAAAATTCCCTTCTTACATTTAATTCCTTTATAATTAACCTAGGCATGAATACTATTATTTAATAGAATTATTGTCTTACGTTATTGCCTTAACTTTTGGAGTGACTTGATCTAGGGAATATTTCCTCATGCCCCCATGTGTTTGAACCCTAGTTAGCATTTACTTTGACCTAGTGCACTTGACGAGTTAGGGAATGTCGGCAAGCCAGTGCATGCCTTGAATTTCCTCAAGAGTTGGGTGTATAGGTTGATGTTTTGATCTTATGTTTCTATTTCAACCTTGCTATTGGTGACTTAAAAAAAAAAAAATTGTGTGTGTTTTGCCCTTAATTTTGGGCATGACATACCCTTCATAGGTGACTTAGTCTATTCATTTGATGACCATTTAGGTTTAGATCTGCATTCAAATGCTCTATGTCCATACTTTTGATAATTAAAATAGTATCCTTGAAATTTTGGTGAGATAGTTGGATTGCTGACCTTAGACTTGCATTATTGTGCTTGATGTCCAAATTTATTATAGTTAAAGCATTTTCCATTAAATTTAGGTTCAGGATCAGACTTACCATATTTTCTTCTATAGACATTAGTTGTATGTCCTGGCTTTCCACAGTGATGGCATGTAGGCTTTTTATTCTTTGGTTTATCATTCCTTTGCTCTCCACTTTTTGATGATTCTCCTTCCTTAGTGGATGATGATTTCTCATTTAGTCCAACTCTAGATCTATCACTAGATCTTCTAGGTGACCTTAACAATTCTTAAAGTATCGTTTAGCTTCATTAGGTTTGTTCATCCTTTCATTTATTTCATTTTCATATCTTAGTTCATTCCATAGCAGATTATTTTTTGATCTCAGATTGGTGATTTCCACATCTCTCCTACCCAATTCTTGAATAACCAATAGCAGTTGATTTACCATTTCTAGTTGATTATTAGTCAACCTTTTCATGTCACTTGTTCTTTTTGATATGATTTAGAACCAAAAAGAGGGGGGGTGCATCAATTTTTCTCAGGTCCAGATGTATAAAACAATCTTTAAAACTCTTCAACAAATCAGATCGAATAACCAACAGCTACTCGGTCATTACTGATTTCATAATAGAAATATATAATAGTGTAGTCCACTTATCCAATAGTATCTAACTTTTAAAACACAGAAATGTTCAAACCAAAACATTCACACAAGTATTAACACTAGGATTTATAGTGGAAACCCAATTTGGGAAAAACCACTTTGTAACATGTTACTATTACGTTCACTCTTCTGAAGTGAGCTTGGTGAAAATATAAGCTTGTCAAAGTTTACAAACACACTATCAGGTGTGACCCAGTTAAAGGATTTAAACCACTCTGTTAAAAGTGCACCTTGTTATAGGATTTACATACACTCCATTAGAATGCAACCTTGTTCAAAGGATTTATAAAAATGACTGTTAGGTCAACCTCTATTAAAAGTATTTTTATTGATACAATGGTTAGAGAGTAGCAGTAGTATTGATCTAAAAAACATACAAATCACCTTGCAAATATCAGATCCAATTTCATACACATATGTTGGCTTACTGAGTGTGAGCATTTATCATCACCATCACTGATCTGCTTATAAATCTCTTCAAGCAATCACAACACTTATCCTTCAGCCTTCTCTGTTTGTACAATCAATAACATCAACAACACTTTCAACATCCTCTCTCTCAGTTAACCTCATGCTTAGGTTTCCTTAATACTTCCTCAATTAGGTCAATACATCTTTTTCCACTTAATCTCCTTCATAGATCTTAAGGTTAGGTTAGATTCATCGAATCCTTCCTACTTTATGTTCTTTGGCTTTTCTTCTAGAAATATCTCAAATCTATTAATAGATTTACAATAAAATGTTTTACAGTACATTAAATGATTTTGTACAATCAATAAATAAATTCAACACATTTTACATAATCTAAGAATTCAATGATGTCAGCTGGAAATCTGAAATCTTCCTAAAATGTAAATTACTGACGCTCAGTTAATACAATGTTTAACTCCTCGGTCTTCATTAGAAAGCTTTATCACCTCAAAAACTATTTCCTCGACTAATACTATCTTCCTCAACAATTAACTGATGTTCAGTCAAAACTTAATTTACTCGACATATACTAGCTCAGTCAACACTAACATCACTCAGCTTAAACTAGATTTCTTCACTTTTGCTTAGTTAAGCCTACTAGTTTAATCTTCATTCATACTTAGATAAAAAATACATTATCTTATCATTGTGCCACATAATCAAGTACTGATTGAAATATCAAGATAACTCAACCTTTCCTTAGGTGCTATTGTTACCAACCTTGCCTTTCCCCTTCACAACAATCAAATAGATATGGTACTTTCCTAAGTAGCAACAGTCTTACCAGTTAAGGTTTGACATCAATGACAATACAACAATTACTTCAATTCCAGTTTCCAACAATCTCCCTCTTTGGCATTAATGGCAACACCATATGAATATCACATGAATTACCAACCAATCCAAAACTTATATATCCATCATAAATATGTATAATATCCTTAGCTTCATTCTGATATAGAATCAATTAGCCATGCTTGTATGACCATCCACTTAATCTCTCCCTCTTACTTTATCTTCCATGAAAATTTCATTCTATGTATTCATCTTTGATCATCTCCCTCTTTGACAAAATTGCCAAAGCAACAACTAAAACATACATCTTGTAGATGTAGATATCATTGTTTCAGTTCAGTAACAATATTTCTCCCTTTGTCATATTTACTTATGACTAATTCTTAGCTTTGCTATATTTTTCACAACTCTAGGCTGCTCCTAAAGTGTGACCTATCTTTGCATCAACTTGTTAGATAGTTCTTTGCAACACATTTGATACAGTGCTCCTAGCTTGACTAGGTAGCCTTAGTTATGGGAAGGACCCCTAATTGACCTCTTAGATATTCATGAGCTTCTTTAGATAAATATTTAGTGAATATGTCTACTAATTGTTCCTTTGTATTCACATATTCCATTCGAACCTCTTTGTCTTGTACTAGTTCTCTCAAGTAATGATACTTGATTGCAATGTGTTTGGTCTTTGTGTGCATCACTAGATTCTTAGAGATGTTGATAGCACTTATGTTGTCATAGAAAATGACAACTGGTTCAGTGATATCTTCTTTCATGCCTACCAATAATTGCTTTATCCATACCAAGTTTGAGTAGTTCACAGCTGAAGCCACATACTCATCTTCAGTAGTACATTGGGAAATGTAATTTTGTTTCTTTCTTGTCTAGGAAACTAATTTATGTCCAAGAAATAAAGCTCGACCACTAGTACTCTTTCTGTCATCCACATTTCCTACCCAATCAACATTAGTAGACACTCTAAGTTCAAACATTTCATGCTTCTTGTAGTACAATCCATAGTCAGCAATCCTTTTCAAATATCTCATTATCCTTTTGATAGCCATCATGTGTGCTTCCTTAGGATTGGTAGAGAATCTTGCCACAATCCCAATAGCTAAAGCAATATATAGTCTTCTGTGTACATTACATTGTAGCTTTCCAATCATATATCTATACAAAGTCTAGTTTACTTTTGTAGCATCATCATTTTTAGACAACTTTTGTCGAGTAGACATGGGAGTACTTACTGGTCTTGAATCTTCCATACCAAAGGTTTTCAGTATCTCATGAACATATTTAGATTGGGTAATGAAAATTCTTTTCTCCATCTGATATACTTGTAAACCAAAAAAAAATTTGATCTCCCCAAACATACTCATTTCAAATTTAGTTTGCATTTCATTTGTAAATTTCTTACATAAGGCATCCTGTCCGCCAAATAATATCATCTACAAAAATCTTAATTAACAAGATTCCTTTACCTTCTTCATCTTTCATGTACAGATTTCTTGTTTCATTTTTCCTTGAGAATCCAATCTATATTAGGTAGTTGTGTAGTCTCTCATACCATACACTGGGAGCTTGCTCTAGTCCATATAGTGCTTTATTTAGTTTGTAAACCATGTGTCTTTTGTTTGGATCAACAAATCCTTCTGGCTGTTTAATATACATTTCTTCTTCTAATATACCATTTAAAAATGTAGACTTAACATCCATTTGGTATACCTTAAAATCTTTATAGGCAGCATATGCAAGTAAGGTTCTTACTCCTTCCAATCTAGCTACAGGGGAAAATGTCTCCCCATAATCTATTCATTCTTCTTGTGCATAGCCTTTGCATACCAGCCTAGCTTTGTTTCTTGTAATTTGACCATGCTCATTCAGCTTATTTCAGAATACCCACTTTTTTCTATTGACATTTTTATTTTCTGGTCTCAGCATCGAAGTCTAGGTATCATTCTTCTCTATCCGGTCTATATCTTCTTTCTTTTCTTGTATCTAGTCTTCATTTTCTAATGCCTCCTTTGTTGTCTTAGGCTCAAATTCACATAGTAAACATGTTGGATCTCTTGTCTTGCTTCTAGTCAGAACTCCAATATCTTTGTCTCCAATAATCTGTTCAGGCTTGTGATGTCTCCTTACATATTGTGCTAGAATAGGTTGTTCTCTCCTTTCATTTTTCTCTTCAAGTTCACCAACAAGATTGTCAGATTCAGCTTCGGAATGCTCAGAAACCTCTCCCTGATACTCGACAGCTTCTTCCTATCATTCAAAACATTCTTTTTCTCTCTCAATATTGTTTTCCTATTGCTTGAGATTTCTTACTCGAGACTCAGCATCAGGTGTATGTCTGTCACTTGCCTCTCCTTCATCTATATACACAAAAGATCTGTAATCTTCTAGTTCTCTTTTACTGTCAGCTTCATTTTTCTCTTCATACTCATCAACTTTGACATTCACAATTTTCACAATTTTGTTAGTGTTAGATTTCAAACACTTATAGGCTTTACTTTTTGTGGAATAGCCTAGGAATATACCTTCATCACTTTTAGCATCAAATTTTCCATTCCTATTTTCATTTAGTATGTAGCATTTACTTCCAAAAATTCTAAAGTACTTTACATTAGGTGCATACCCATGCCATAACTCATAAGGTGTAAGATTTGTACTTTTTTTTTATCTATACTCTATTAAGAGTATAAAAAGATGTACTTATAACTTCTTTCTAGTACTTTTGTGCAACATTCTTTTCAATCATTAATGTCCTTGAAAAATCCAAGATAGATCTTCTCCTTCTCTCTACTATACCATTTCATGGAGGAGTTCTAGGTCCAGACATTTGTCTTTTGATCCCTCTACCAATGCAAAATAGATTAAATTCATTGGATATAAATTCTCCACCTTGGTCAGATCTTAGACACTTTAGGTTCCTACCTGTTTCCTTTTCAACCTTAGCCAAATACCACCTAAAAATTTGAAAAGAATTAGATTTTTCCTTTAAAAACATTACATACATCATCTTGGTATAATCATAAACAAACAAGATAAAATATCTAGCACCACAATAGCTTTGTACACCCATTAGTCCACAAAGGTCAGTATGAACCAAATCCAAGGTATTCTTAGAAGTAAAAGTCTTTCTCTTGAAATTGGACTTTGTCATCTTCCCAATTGACATTCTTTGCACATTACATTCTCAAGTTTCTTCAATCTAGGTAGACCTCTTAGTTTCATATTCTTACTAATTTCTACCAGATTATCAAAGTAAACATGACATAGTCGCTTATACCATAACCAAATATCATCAAGTTGTGCATTCATACATGTTTCTTCAGATAGCTCTAGATAAAATAAATTACCTCTTGTCTATTCTCCACTTCCAATAAGTTCAACACTGGCATCAAATATTTTGGCCTTACTATGATAAAATTCCACTCGGTAGCCAGTGCTATTAAGTTGTGCATTGTGCAACACTCAGTAGATTATAGTTAAGACCCTCAACCCAATAAGCATTTTCACAAGTGATCTTATTAGTCAGCTTAATCAATCCTTTTCCTCTAATAGGACATGGTGCATCATTACCAAATTTTGCACTCCTAAATTTATAATGATCTAAGGTATCAAACTTACTCTTGTCACCATTCATGTGATGTGAACAACCACTATCAATAATTCATTTATCATTTTTATTCACATAAGATATTAATGTTGTTTTCTCATCCTCATTAGATTCATCTTTCATTACAACATAGACAACTCAATTTCAAAATCATCATAATTAGTGTCAGTCTCTTCTTCGGCAATATAGCAAGATTTCTTACATTTTCCTTTGTAGTCCTTGTACCTCTAGTAACCTCTATCTTCTCTTTTGTCTTTAAGCTTGATGTCCCTCTCTTCATCCCTATCATCCCTATCAGGACATCTAGCAGCTATATGACCAACTTTATTACATGAAAAACATATAATAGGGAGTTTAGCTTTGTACTTCCCTTTTCCCCTTTTTAGTCTTCTAGCCATAAGAGCTTCTAGATCCTCAAGTTCTTCATCAGATGTGTCACTGTCACTTTCACTTTCACTGTCATTGATGCATCTTTCTTTTTCCTTCTTTGACTTACTCGGGACCATTTGTGACTTAAAAGAAGATTCAACATTACCAATAGTGAAGTTATCATAGTTAGAAAGTTCAAAAGTAGTAATATTACCAACCAAAATTTCCAAAGTAAGAGTATTGTTAGGGTTACATCTAGATTCCTGAATTGCTGAAATTTTGATGGCATAGATAGGACACAAATTTCTCAGTACTTTTCCAATTAAATTTTCATCATCAATAGTTCCATTTGCACCTCTAATAGCATTTACAACTTATTTTATTCTACCACAATATTGTGCAATATTCTCACGTTCTTGCATTCTCATTTCATTAAATTTAACTCTTAGGCTCTCAGCTTTTTCTCTCAATACATTTATGTCACTACCATAGATGTTTGCAAGGGTGTCCCACATTGGCTTTGCATTACTATATTCTTTGATGTCTTCAAATTCTAGATAACTTAGGGCAAATGCAATCTCCAACATTGCTTGGTTGTGCTCTTGTTTAGCTTTCATTTCCTTGGTAGTGAGAGGTGCAACATGTGTGACATAGTCATGCTCAATATAATATTTTATAGAATCACCAATACCAATTGGATGTAGCTTCATCAAGCTTTTCCATGTGGGGAAGTTCTACTTATTCAGCTTCGGTACCTCCTTCTTATACAACCTGATCATTTAATTCAAGTACCTTCAAACTTGTTCTCTGTAATCACAAACAACTCTGATACCAATTGTTGATATGATTTAGAACAACAAAGAGGGGGAGTGAATCAGTTGTTCTCAAGTCTATATGTATAAAAAAATATTTAAAACTCTTCAACAAATTAGATCTAATAACCAACAACTACTCAATCATTACTAATTTCATAATAGAAATATATAATAGTGCAATCCACTTATCCAATAATATCTAGCTTGTAAAACATAGAAATGCTCAAACTAAAAAATTCACAAAAGTATTAACACTAGGATTTATAGTGGAAACCCAATTTGGGAAAAACCACTTTGTAACATGTTATTATTATGTTCACTCTTCTAAAGTGAGCTCAGTGAAAAGCCAACCCTATCAAAGGTTACAAACACACTGTCAGGTGTAACCTGGTTAAAGGATTTAAACCACTCTGTTAAAAGTGCACCTTGTTATAGGACTTACATACACTCCATTAGAATGCAACCTTGTTCAAAGAATTTATACAAATGATTGTTAGGTCAACCTCTGTTAAAAGGATTTTGATTGATAAAATGGTTAGAAAGTAGCAATAGTATTGATTTGAAAAATATACAACTCACTTTGCAAATATCAAATCCAATTCTATACACATGTTGGCTTACTGATTGTGAACCTTTACCATCACCATAACTGTGTTAGAAATAGGGAATACTAAGAGGCGGGGGGGCAGTGAATCATTATTCTAAAAACTTTATCTTTTACCCAAATATGGATATAACATATTTTATTCACACATGCATAACATAAGAAACTAAATAACATGCATAGCGATAACATCAAAGAACTCATAACACATTATTTGTTCTCGAGGAAACCCTGGCCAAGGGAAAACCCCGATAGGATGGTACCCACAAAGATCCACTAATCAAAAGTATCTTGTTAAGGATATTGACCCTATTAGGAGTCTATTAAAAGCATATAGTGTATCAGTCCTGATTAAGGGACTATAGGCCTTGTTAGAAGCCTCAACCCTGTTAGGAGTTGTCAATACAAAATCTGATTACTAGATGAGCCCACTGTCCAAACAAGTAATATACAATGTATACAAAATAGGTCAAGGTACATAAACTTATTCTTCTTGTATCAATATTCCTTTTCTGATCTTATCTTCACATCATCACTATTACATTCACTTCACAATTACATTTATTACATCACTTTTTTCTTGGCTTGCTTTCTTTACAATTACAATTGCATATATATACAAGTTATTAAGGCTAATAAATTTACATGGTCAGCTTCCATATATCATTATCTAAGAGTTAACATCTAGGATTTCATCCCTTTATATTATTAAGTCATTATTTTGATAAATAAAATAATCCCTTAACTCTTTACCAATTCTGCCTTCATATTCTATCCTATCAGCTTCACACTATCTTTGATAAAACTATCATAACTAATTCCGTACATGTCATACTAACTTGCAATCTAAGATGGGTCATAATTATCCATCATAGAGTCTATTTTCAAGTGTTCAAGCATTGAACTCACTCCAGTCAATGTCGCAAACAAAAACTATGTCCTAGTACACTGTGAAAGGACTGTCTCACACTTAGACAAATTTGTGATGTGCTCTGCAATACTTGATCTTTGAATTGTCTGATCTTCATGAGGATCATATGTTTCCATAATGACAACATCTATGTACTTACTTCAGCCAAATTTCCAACAATCTCCCCCTTTTTCATCGGTGGCAACATATGAGAAAATTGGCTAAGTGTACAATAACAAAATTTCAAAATTGTCTCAAAATTGGCCATAGTATAAGATATATAATATCCTTATATCTCCTCAAAAATAATTCTTATATACTACAATACTCCCCCTAAGAGTATACATAATACTATCAATCTTCTTCTCTGTATAATTCTTAATTTTCTATATATCTCTCCCCCTTTGACAATAATGACAAAATAAAGTAGGGAGGCTAAAAAAATTGTAACACAAAAGATTATACCTTAAATGTCTTATTGCAAAGCTAGTAGGCTTGCAACACAATCTAAAAAATAAACTTTTATAGCTTCTAACTCCTTTTCCAAGGACTTCTCAATGGAATCTGCCACATTGAGTAGTGTGCTCAGTCCATAAGTTGCAATTTGACATGCTTGGAGGGTCTCAAAGTTAAATTTCTGAAATGATATCCTAGCTGTAAGACATTCTTCCAGCTGCTCTTCAATAACACTTATCTTCATGGAAGTATGTTCTCTCAGAAGAGTGAGTCTCCTCATTTTTTTGTTCCTCTCATCTTGCAAAAATTTTATTTCATCATACAGCTTCTGAACTTTCTTCTCAACATGACTAATCTTCACATTAGGATTAGAAAGAAGGTTTGATTCATTTTGAATCTCTGCTTCCTTCAGCTTGATCTGCTTGTCTTCTTCTACTGCCAAAATCTCTGGTGTTGTACACTATATGTACAAAGACTTTCATGTTCCCAAATGTCTCCTCAAATCCTTGATACAGATATCAAGACTATTGACATCATCTCTGATATTTTGACTAATATTCAAAAGCATTCTAGCCTCATAGTCTACTTGTGCCTTTACCTTTGCAATCTCAGATAGATTTGTAAACTCATCATCAAAGGTTCTCATCAGTTTCTTTTCTTTCTCTAGAGGGTCTACATCTACAATCTATGTGGTTACAACTCCTTGTAACTTTTTAGTTAAGTCCTTCAGAAAACCTTCAAGATTCTTTACCTTCTTATTTTTACAAATAATTTTATTCAAGGAAGTGATCAATTCTAACTAATCATCATCATCAACTTCCTTTCCTAAATCTTCAAATAAAGATCCAATTTCTTTCTTCTTTTCAGTCTTAGGAGTAAGACTGGTGTCTTCTTTTGTAGGAAGGGGTACTTTAACCTCGGTTTCTTTAGGCTCTTCAGTCATAGATTGGGTTTGTTCTGCCTGTTTAGTTCTATTTGGTTCATCAAGAGCCAAATTGTCAACAATGTTTTCTAAGTTCTAAAATACATTTTCTTCAGTGTCCAAAGTAATCTCTATACCTTCAACATTTGTAGATTCTTCTTCAATATTTATAGCAAGTGGAGAGGGAATATCCTCCTGTTCTTCTTCTTTGTCTTTCTCTGTTGCAACTGAAGTTTCTCCAACAATTTCTGCCATAACTTTAATTATTTCTTGTTCTATTTCTGTTCTCACTTGCTCATACTATCCTGCCATGATCTGAATGGTTCTCATCTTAGTCCTCAAAAGAGTGCCAAGGGGCTTCAAAATCTATTTAAGATGTTCATCATCTTTCACAACACATAGTTTCTTCACCATATTTTGTCTCATAGTTTTATCTTCTTCTTGTGCTCTCATTTTCCTATTAACAAGCTTCTTGAATAGGTCATCAGGAATCTTTCCCTAAATAGTATCAAACTTCTTGTTAGCTAGAATCATGTACTTAACAATAGAATTTTCAAGATTCAATCTCTTAGAATAGTCATAAAGGTCATAGTACTTATTCATCTTAGTAAAGTCTCCATCTTGTATGATTTCTTCATTCACTCTCTCAATTCTAGGTTTCCATGCTTTCTTCTTCACAATAGTGTCATTATCTTCAATTACTGTAATTTTCCTAGGGACTGGTGGCACCAAAACTCTCTAACTCTTACCAGGTCCTGTAGCACTTTCCTTCACTCTCTTGCTGGGTGTGGAAGAAGAGGATTTAGTGGATTTCCTTGTTTCTTGTTCTTCCTCAAGTTCCTCAACTTTCACCTTTACTTGTGTAGGTTCATGCTCAACTACACTTGATGACAAGGGAGGTACAGACAAGATTTCTTTCTACTCAATAACTCTAATTGCTGCTACTATCTTCTTTACAATATAAAACTCATGCTCTATCATGCTAGAATTCTTTAATATATTTCTTTATAGTGTTCTCCACTCTCTTCTTAGACTACTTTTCTTCCTGTATCATCTTAAAATGGAAGCGCTTCCATATTAAGAGCATTTAGCCCTCCGAGTAGGTGGTTTGGGGTCATGTTAAGTGCCTTGATTAGGTCTTTGCATGTATTTGGCTTTCTCCCCACTTTCCACTTCTTCTTTGCGCTTGATTTCTCCATTCTAAGTGAAATTAGGGTTAAGGTCCTGACGACTTTTTTTGATTTTCCCTCTTCCATGGTTCTATTTTCTAGGTAGGGTTCAAAAATGAGACCTACTAGTCCTTCATCATATCAATCAAGGGATTTTTTGTTTGTTCCAAACACTGGGTCCTATTCTGACATCAAATCCTGCATCTCTGGCATCTCCTAGAACCTCTACTACAAAACCTGGCAAAGTTAAGGTCTGAGGTCAAAGTCAACCTCGACCCTGACCAGGTCAAGGTTAGCCTCAACCTTGACCTCTTCCCGCTAGGATTTCAAATTTCAAATATTGGCAGTTTGGCTTTCGAGAAAATTATTTCTCCACTTCCGAGTCGGCTGTTTCGGGCTTTGAAATAGTAAATCCTTTAATTGTATTTAATTAAGGTATATTTTATAAAGGTGAGGACCTAATTGGGATTTAATTCTCCAAGGTGGCCCATCTAGAGGAGTGTGCCCTATATCACTATAAAAGGAGGCCTTCCTCTCTCATTTTGACATCAAGTTTTCTCAATCAAGTATCTAGAGCTCTCAAGTGCAAGAAAGTCTTCAATCATTCAAGTGTTCAAGCATTCATCCATCAAGGAGATCCATTCTTAGCCATTGAAGGATTCAATCTCTTTGGAGCCCCCCTTGAAGATTCACCCTTCTCCATTCATTCAAGCCTTTTCATATGCAAAGATCAAATCAAGATTGGTGTTGAAGATCAAAATACCATTGATTAGAGACATCTTGCCATCCATTGAAGCATTCTTACTTGTGGATTTGAAGATTCGAATCCTCGTCAAGGACTTCAACATAAGCAAGGTGATTTGTTTCAATTACTTTGTTTATGCACAATATATTTCAATTCAATTTCAAGGTTAATTCCTAAATTGGGGATTGATTAAGGCAAACCCCCCATACATCCAAAACCCCCCCATTTTCTTATAGGTATAGGTGCAAAATCTTAGATCTGAGAGTGAATTTGGATACCCTTTTTGGAAATCTTTTAGGATCTATGATAAGAATTAGAATTAGACTTCAAATATATAATGTGGTCTTTGACCTTTTAAAAGGTCAAAGTCAACTTGTGTGAATTTGGAGAAAAGATTTCTGGGTTTTGTCCACCTCAACATTTTTGGTCTAGACTAGGTGATAGAATCTTCAGAAAGCTCATACAAAAGCCAGAATTCAGCATTTTCTAGATCTGCACTAATTCAAGGTTAGTATTTGCACTTCAATTATTTCAATATCAAACATAACACATTTTACCTAGGGAAACATCAAATTTATTCTTTCTTTCATATTCTCCATCAAATTGATCTGATTTTGCATTAACCTCTTCGGTTGATCAAATTGGATCTCCTTGGTGGGAATTTGGGTTTGAGAATAGATCCCTTTTCCCCCCTAAATATTATAAATAGGGTTGAATACATTTTAACACTATATACTTCCATTATAGCTTTTGCAAGGTTGAATTTTTCTTCAAATGTTCCAAATCTCTTGCACTGGGTGTCCAACTTACTCTTAAGTAACTTGCCAACATATCCTTCTATCTTTGCCTCAGATATCTCATAGCCAAGAGGGTCTATGAACTCAATTTTAGGTTCCACTACTTCAATATAGTTAAAGTTAGTGTCAACCATGAAACATATATCATTTTTATATTTCTCCACAATAGACTGTGGAATCCTTGATCTACTAGATACCAATCTCTGAAATGTCTTCAATACCAACATAGTACTTTCATTCACTTTATCAATAACATGTTTCAAATATACTTTATTGATTCTTTCCATAGTGTTTTGTCCATCATTCCAATCATCTATAACTATGTAACAAAATCTTCTTAATAGGTGGAAAAACATATAAGTGATCAAAGAAGAAAATCTAAATTGTGCATACTTGGTCTTCTTAATCTTCTCCAAGTTTTCAAACAATTGAATTCTCAGGATTTCACACATATCTACTGGTACCTTGTCAACACACATAAAATATGCTATATGTACCATACCAACTACTCATCTTCTCTAGAATTTGCACAAAACTTAGTGGTTAGGATTTTGCACAAATATCTCACATCATCTTGCTTGATTTTACTGATAATAATTCCTCTACCATTATAGGATGAACTTGTGTTATTAATAACTATTTTCTACATATTCTTCTCATTTAAGGGAATAGCACCAGATTTAGATAATCCAGTTACATCATGAATCAAATCAGCAGTAATGTCTATTACTCTATCCTTTAGCCAAAATTTTCCATTATGAATTCTACTCAAAATTATCTTAGTGCATTCTTCATCGTCAAACTCATATTTCAATGAATACCTAACAATCTCATTATCTTTCAAATGTTCATATCCTTACTTCAAAGACATATCATGATTGTAAATCTTCTGATACTCACTGGTAAAGTCATTGTCACTTAGGGTTTCAATCTTACATCCAAGATAACTTCTTACATTTTCCAAATGCAAAACTCTATCTGGTACGGATGATAGTGCTAACTTAGGATCATCTTCCAAGGGTTCTATTGGTTCTTTCTTCAATCTAGGTCTATTCTTATCTCTGACATTGTGAATTAAGGATCCATCCATGATTTCTTCTAATCTCTTATATTGATTCAAATATCTATCAAGATAAATACCTCAAATTCATGATTTTAGGGCTTCTACAGATTCAGTGCTTCAATCTTTCACCAAATCACTACAAAATGCTTCCAATCACTGCTTTCTACTCTTCTAAACACTTCAATTCACTTTGATAGACAAATAACTTCGATCATAACCTTTTATCACTTGAATTTCACTTAGGTCTGACATCGCATTCAATTCTTTTGCCGCTTCTTTCTAAAAAGTTGTTTCTATTAACCTGCAAAACTTAAAACTTCTCGCGATCTCGCAAAACATAATATTTTCTTTTGTGCTCTTAACCATAGCATTAGTACATCATAAACTACCTTACATTAACTACGCAAGACTTCATTCATCATAAATCTTCTTCTAAACTAATTCTAAGTTCCTAAACTACTACAATTTACATAATTTAAGTGCTTAAAGATAGGTCAGGTAAGGATTCACTCTTACCACTTGATACTTCACCTTTCTAATTACCTTCAATGTTGAATATGTCTCCTTGATTTGTGCCTTTAACAAACTTTACTTCATCTTCATTACTGCAGCAACCTTTCTGACTGTTTCCTGTACTTTCATTTCTTCTTGCATGTTTCCTAGGGTTAGGGTTAGGATTATAAGTTCCATTGTTCATTCTATAAAATCTTGTTGTATGTCCAATCTTGTTACATATTTGACAAACAAATCCATTGTTCCCATATCTCGGTCCTTGCTGATTGATCTGTGACCTGCAATTTCTAGCAATGTGTCCAACCTTGTTGCATCTATAACATACTACTCCATTTCTTTTGTTCATATCTTCAGTAGGTCTCTTATCTACATTGTTAGTATTCCTAAACATTCTACTACCATAATTATTCTCAATAACTTCAGATTTTCTACATTCAATAGCTCTATGTCCAAAACCATGACAATTATAACAATAACCATTAAGAAGTTTAAATTGTTTACCCATGCAATCTCTCTTCATGTGACCAATAGTATTACAAAAAAAAAATCTACTTGAATTCTCTTTGCATACCTTTCGATGATTCTTCTTGCTTCGGTGATTCTTCTTCTTTAGGTGCATCTTCAGATTTGTTGATCTCATATGACTTCTTTTAATCAATGCTTTTACATACTTTCAGATCTGGTTATTTTCTTTCATCATTTGTTCTGAATATATTAAATCCAAGTCCAGTCTTATCATAGGATGGTTTCCCAAAAGATACTTGTTCATCGATCTTCTCACTATTTGAATATAGCCTTTCAAGTTGTTGTTTGGATTGAGTCAATTCACCTTTCACAATCTTATTGTATTTCTCAAGTTCTGTATGCTGCAAATTTACTTTCTCAAATTCAGATGTTACTTTGCCAAGTTTAGATCTTAATTCTTCATTTTCAATCTTCAATCTTTCATTCTCAGATCTCAGATTTGCTTCATTTTTGTCATTTCCAACTTTCAAACTTAGTTTCAATTTTTCTATCTTCAATTCATGCTTAACTTGGATCACATTTTATTTTTCTAAATTTTCATCACAATCTTCAATAAGAACTTCAGATTCCTTTTCAGATTTTAGATCTTCCATCTTGTTTTTCAATTTCTCAATAAGGTTCTTCACATCATCATATTTCCTTTTCAGAGTGTTTCTTTCATCAGTAGACATATCAATTTGTTCAAGAGCTTCATCAAGATTCTTCTGTAGCTGATCCATATCCATAGAGATCTTACTCAAGCTACTAGGGTTTTCTTGAATGATTCTTCTCCAAGTAACTAAGCTCTGACACCAATTGTTAGAAATAGGGAATACTGAGAGGGGGGGGTGAATCAGTATTCTACAAACTTTATCTTTTGCCCAAATATGGATATAACAAGTTTTCTTCACACATGCATAACATAAGAAACTAAATAACATGCATAGCAATAACATCAAAGAACTCATAACACATTATTTGTTCTCGATGAAACCCTAGCCAAGGGAAAACCCTGGTGGGGATGGTACCCATAAAGATCCACTAATCAAAAGTATCTTGTTAAGGATATTTACCCTATTAGGAGTCTATTACAAGCATATAGTGTATCAGTCCTAATTAAGGGACTATAGGCCTTGTTAGAAGCCTCAACCCTATTAGGAGTTGTCAATACAAAATCTGATTACTAGATGAGCCCATTGCCCAAACAAGTAATATACAATGTATAAAAAATAGGTCAAGGTACATAACTTTATTCTACTTGTATCAATATTCCTTTACTACTCTTATCTTTGCATCATCACTATTACATTCACTTCACAATTACATTTATTACATCACTTTTTTCTTCGCTTTCTTTCTTTATAATTACAATTGCATATATATACAAGTTATTAAGGCTAATAAATTTACATGGTTGGATTCCATATATCATTATCTAAGATTTAACATTTAGGATGTCATCCCTTTATATTGTTAAGTCATTATTTTGATAAACAAAATAATCCCTTAACTCTTTACCAATTCTACCTTCATATTCTATTGTGTCAGCTTCACACTGCCTTTGGTAAAATTTTCATAACTAATTTTGTACATGCCATACTGACTTTTTCTCTGAGATGGGTCATCATTAGCCATCATAGAGTCTATGTTCAAGTGCACAAGCACTAAAATCACTCCAGTCAATGTCGTAAACAAAAACTATGTCCTGGTACATTGTGAAAACACTGTCTCACACTTAGACAAATTTGTGATGCACTCTGCTATACTTGCTCTCTAACTTGTGTGATCTTCATGAGGATCATATGTTTCCATAATGACAACATCTATGTACTCACTTTAGCCAAATTGCCAACAAACTGATCTTCTCAAAACTCTCTTCAAGCAATCACAACACTTATCCTTCAGCCTTCTCTGCTTGTACAGTCAATAACATCAACAACACTTACAACATCCTCTCTCTTAGTTAACCTCATGCTTAGGTTTCCTTAATACTTCCTTAATTAGGTCAATACATCTTTTTCCACTTAATATCCTTCGTAGATCTTAGGGTTAGGTCAGATTAATCGAATCTTTCCTACTTTATGTTCTTTGGCTTTCCTTCTAGAAATATCTCAAATCTCTTAATAAATGTACAATAAAACATTTTATAGTTTGTTAAATACTTTTGTACAATCAATAAATAAAGTCAACATGTTTTACATAATTCAATAATTCAACAATGTCGGATGGAAATCTGAATTCTTCCTTAAATGTAAATCAATGATGCTCAGTCAATATAGTGTTCAACTCCTTGGTCTTGATTAGAAAGCTTGGTCACCTCAAAAATTGTTTCCTTGGCTAATACTATCTTCCTCAGAAATTAAGTTATGTTCGGTCAAAACTAAATTTACTCAGCATATACTAGCCTGGTCAACACTAACATCACTCAGCTTAAACTTGATTTCTTCACTTTTGCTCAGTTAAGCCTACCGATTTAGTCTTCATTCATACTTAGATAAAAAATACATTATGTTATCATTGTGCCACATAATTAAGTACTTATAGAAAGATCAAGATAACTCAACCTTTCCTTAGGTGCTATTGTTACCAACCTTGTCTTTCCCCTTCACAACAATCAAATAGATATAGTACTTTCCTAAGTAGCAACAACCTTACCGATTAAGCTTTGACATCAATGAAAATACAAAAATTGCTTCAATTGTAGTTTCCAACAGTCCTTTCATCAAGTCTCATTGATCCTTGTCTTTTGTCTTCTTTTGTCATTGTCTTGTCATCTTCACCTTTCTTTTTCTGTTCAACTACTTCACAGAGTCTAACAGACTAAATTTCTTGTTCTCTCTTCAAATTTATGATGTCCTCATTTAGTATGTTATTTTTCTCCAGTAGCTCTTTTATGGCTTTAACACTTTCTACTGAGTTCCCATTTTCAAATAGTCTAGTAGTATCTTCTTTATATTGAGATTCATTTTGTTGAATAGAAATTTCTCTTCTTCTACTTAAGGATCTTTTCATTTCTCATTTAGCTACTTCAAGTTGTTGTAATGCAAGCTGAGCATCAATCTTCTGATTCTCTATAATTTTTCCCAACTTATAGACCTCCATCTCAAGATCTTTTTCTTCAAGTGGTTAGACTTTCTGTAAGAAACCCTAGTGCTCTGATACCAATTGTTGGAAATCTATTGGGATATGTGATGCCAAGAGGGGGGGTGAATTAGATATTAACTATTCATCTATTTTTCATTTCTAAAAACTTGCATAGCATTATCACAAACTTTATCAATTTAATGAAACTAATAAACTAAGCATCATTCATGAAAGTACTCATAACATAGTAATTTTGGTTACCCAGAAACCCTTGAAAGGTAAAATTGGGGTGGGGATGACACCCACAAATATTCACTACTACAGTATAAAGTTTTCCTATTAGGGAAAAAAATTTGATCACAAAATATGATCTACCCTGTGAGGGGTCTACCCTATTAAGAGCTAAAAGACTTATACAATCTACCTTGTAAAATGATTTAAAACTTACTTGACTAAGTAAGCACTCAGTTAAGAGATTACATAAGGTCTATTAAAACTACCCTGTTAAGAGATTTACCCTGATACACTTGTTAGAATATCTCAGTACCTGATCCTTTGGTTTGCACTATGTGTTGATTACAAATCTTCTCCTTCCAGTATTGATTTGATCTTATCTCTCAAGTTTATCATTGTTTTGTCCTTCACTACTTTACACCTTTTTTCTCGGTCACTGAACTCTATCGTAATACTTCACCGGTCTGAAGATATTCTTTCTTCTCTTTCACATCCATGCCCACATTAGTGTTTAGATCTTATCTTATATAGACAACTCAGTTCCTCCAAGATTTGAGATTTATGATCTAGATTAATTCATTTTACTGCTTAACCTTTCCCTAATTTTGATTGGCTCCAAGAGTTGCATAGGGATTAATGATTAAAAACTAGAAGCATAATCACTTGCATGATTTCCCCAACAAATAGTAAACAAAATATAAATGGTGGCCAAAATATTTTACCGCAGTGCTTGTGCCATAACAAATACATATGTCAATTCTAGCTTGCTCGGCATTGAATATCTCTTGCACTTGGCATTCACTATTCCTTATACTCTGGCACTTGGCATTTTCTTCTTTACATAACTTGACAAAAACTTACTCAGCTAATACAAAAGTACTCAGTGACCATAGGTTTACTCGATAGTGACTACTACTCAGTAAATGTACATTATATGACTCTGCCTATATATGATAACTCAGTCACAGTGGTGACTGACCAAGATTTCCTAGATAATGACTAACTATAAGACACTAAAACAAAACAAAACTATAGGGATCTACAGTGTATACTGAGAGGATCAATGAGAACTACTTTGATAAATAAGAAACATAGTAGTGGTTTGGCTGGACATTTTGGCATTGACATGACATTGCATTTTCTTAAGGAGAAATGCTTTTGGCCATAGTTGTATAAGGATGTTTAGAAATTTGTGAAAAGTTATGGAATTTGTCAAGATGCAAAGGGAGTAAGTCAGAATAATAGATTGCATATATCAATTTTTGTTCCTAAGAGACCTTGGATTGTTATCAATGTGGATTTTTTTCTTGTCTTACCAAAGACACTAAGAGGTAATGATTCTATATTTGTTTTTATGGATAGCTTTTCTAAGATGGAACATTTTATACCCTATAGAAAGACATCAGATGCAGTGCATATAGCAGATCTTTTATTTAAGAAAATTGTCAGATTGCATGGATTACCGAGGAGTATCATCTCTAACCGAGACAATAAGTTTGTTGAATACTTTTGGAAGACTTGTTGGAAAAATGGTCAATGCTCCCCTCAGGATTTATGACATAGTTTAATAGCCTCATGCATCTTCTATAAGTCTAGTGGTTGTATCGAGCATTAACAGGTCAATCTTTTGATGCAATAACAACCACTCCTTGTAATAAGTGGTATTAGAGCTTGGTCATAGGTTTGAATCCTCTTGGGTAGCATTGAGGGGGAGATTATTGGAAAAATAGTTAGTTCTCCCCTTGGGATTTGTGACATGGTTTAACAACCTCATGTGTCTTCTATAAGTCTAGTGGCTATATCGTGCATTAACAGGTTGATCTTTTGGTGCAATGACAACTACTACTTATAACAAGACTCTTTGGACACATTTGGGCATTGAGTTAAGGTATAGTTCTACATTTCACCCATAGACTAATGGAGAAATAGAGGTTGTGAATAGAAGCTTGGGTAATCTTTGAGATGTTTAGTTGGAGATAAACTGAGTAATTAAGATTTTATGTTGGAATAATTAGAGTTTGCATATAATGATTCAGTGAATAGGAGTACTAGAAAAACACCTTTTGAGATTGTAAATGGAATACAACTGAGAGGTATATCAGATTTGAAGGATATTGTTAGTGAAGAAAAGAGAAGTGTTGAAGGAGTAAAGTTTGTTGAGTTCATGAAGACATTGCATGAAGAAGTGAAACATAATTTGGAGAAAAGTAATCAAAAATAAAAAGATGGAACTAATAGATCAAGAAGACATTAGACTTTTACAATTGGGGATGAAGGAATGATACACTTGAAGAAAGGAAGATTTCCTATTGGAACATATGGGAAGCTGAAAATGAAGAAGTTTGGTCCTTGCAAGATATTGAGGGAATTTGATAGTGGAAATGCCTATGATATTGAGCTACATAATGACATGGATATATCACCTATATTCAACATTACTAATTTGTATGAGTAGTATGAATCGAATGAAGAAATGACAATACTGAATGATTATCCTAAGAGTTAGACAAAAGAATTTGAGTAGATATTGGAACAAAGAGTTGGAAGAAGCACAAGAGGAAGATAGTATATGCAATATTTGGTAAAGTGGAAGAATAGACTGATTGAGGACAGTTCATGGATTTCACAATCTAAGTTTGATTCAGCTTAGGTTGTACTTGCTGCATGATTCAGAGAATCATCTCAAATAACCATAAGTGTCTGATGTAGGAGGATCACGGGTTCTTGGAAATCCTGTGTCACCAAAAACAAGTTTGAGTTTTTTGTGTTGCTCAGTTCCTTATTTGATCGAGTTGGCTCGGTAGTTTCTCAGGTTTCTTCTTTAACCGAGTTGGTTAGTTAATTCCCTGGCACTCGGTTATTCTTTCCTGGCTCTTGGTTATCCTTTCTTACCAAGTTGTTTCTTTTGGTTTTCTATTGAGGCTGACTTGTGAACTTAATTATGGTTAGGGATTTAATTTTGGTATCGG
The DNA here is from genome assembly GCA_027943335.1 of Chamaecyparis obtusa. Taxonomy (NCBI): domain Eukaryota; kingdom Viridiplantae; phylum Streptophyta; class Pinopsida; order Cupressales; family Cupressaceae; genus Chamaecyparis; species Chamaecyparis obtusa. The sequence continues at coordinate 706,495 of BSBK01007594.1, read as the reverse complement.
TCATTGGGAAGCATGTGGACCTAGATCTAGTCTTTACTTTTGTTAATAGTGGTCTCAAGGCCAACTTGTTTTGGTGGCCTCTTTTTTATAATGTAGTCATTGATTGTAGTTTTAGGACAAAATCTAAGAGTTATAAGATTAATGGTATCAAATTAGAAGTTTGAAGGTAGTTCTAAATCCTTGCATGTTGGAGGAATCTTGTAATTGAATTTTAATATCTAGCCCTAACCAGGAAGGCCTTACATCCCAGCATGTATGAATATATTTGATGAAATATAAGGATTTGATTTGCATTCTCTCTCTCACTTTGTGTGTTTTTTCTTCCACGTGTGATCTCTGCAAGGTAGATTTGGATTAGGGTGTGCCTTTGGCCCCTCTTCCAGCCCTACCTTACATCATTTCAACAATGTAATTGTGTGATGAGGTTTTCATAGCTACTTCTAATGTTAGAAAGTGGAAGGTTTCAAAATTTTCCTTAGTAGTAGTGAAAGGTGTGAAAGTGGGCACCTTATATCTTTGTATAGGTCATAGTGTTCCTTCTACTTTAATTTTTTCAGACAAAAATAAATGTTTAGGAACAGTTGTTGTACTTGAGAAGGAAGAACATCAAGTAGTTGTTGTATATTATTACATAACACTATGGCATGATAGACTTGGGAAAATGAGTGAAAAAGGTATGAAATTACTTTATTCAAATAAAGTTTTAGGGTATGTGTAGAATCATGGTATGCCAAAAAGTGGCAATGTGAAAAAGAAGTCCTGATTGATAGACTCTTTAGAAAACAACTATAACTTTCAAACAATATAACATTTTTGAAATCTGAAATATACATCACATTCTATGCTTCACCTAATACAATAATAATAAGTAATTCTTTCAATTTGATGAAGTTTAGACTAAGTTAAGGTGGTTAGACATGAGAGTTTTTCTAGTTAGGAAAATTTGTAGCAGAAAAATCATAATTAATTATTTACTTGGAAAAAAATATAAAAAAATGTACATCACATCCAGACATGAGTCTACTACTTTTATCTATAATCTTATAAAAAAATATTATCATTTTATTTTGTTTAATGTGGTCAGACATACACCTATGTGTTATCTTTCTAGTCCTGATTGATAGAATTATTGAAAAATACCTATAACTTTCAAACTGTATAACTTTTTTGAAATCAAAAACATATGTCACATTCTATGCTTTTCCCACTACAAGAAAAAATAAATTCAATTTGATAAAGTTTAGACTAAGTTAACATGGTCAGACATGAAATTTTTTGTATCCTGGAAAACTTGTAGAAGAAAAATCATAATTAATTATTTCCTTGTTAAAAAATTACAAAAATATATGTGTCACATCCAGACATGAGTCTAATACTTATATCTATAATCTTGTAAAAAAAATTATCATTTGATTGTGTTTGAGGTGGTCAGACATACACCTACTTCTTATTTTTTCCTGAAATTTTTGTACTACTACATTGAAATTTGAAATTTTCAACATATAGAATAATTGTTTTTCAAAAAAAGGCCTAGTATCTTAGAAACTAAATTCAATTTTCTATAGATTATCTTGTTAAATATTTTGATATAATATTTATAACTTGTTCAAATTTTTGTGTCAACTTGCCTAAACCTGACTTTCTAAATTTTCATTGCTACTTAAGGGCCTAGTTTGGCATACCATGATCTTGCACATACTCTTTACTAGGTCTGAAATGTTTCACTATGGATTTCTATAAAAGTTGTGTCAAAACATAAGAGTTTTATTTTTGTGAAGAGTGGGAAGGAAAATAAAAATGAGAAATTAGAGCTTTTGCATACAGATGTATGGGGACTAGCATAGGTATCTTCCCTCGGCGGCTCTATGTATTATGTTACATTTACAAATGACACAAAAAAAGTATGGTTTTGTTTCCTTAGAAATAAATATAATTTATTTCAAACATTTGAGAAATGGAAATGCTTGGTTGATAATATGACTTGTTAAAGGCTAAAATATTAGATCTGATAATGGTGGTGAGTATTGCAGCACAAAAATTGAAGATTATTGTTCCTCTAATGGTATTCATAGGTAGAAAACTGTACCAAGGACTCCACAAGAAAATAGAGTGGTTCAATGCATGAACAAGACAATAATGGAGCGTGCAAGGAGTATCAAGTTATATGCTAAGGTTCCCTTAAATATGTAGATATAGACTATTAATATAGTTGTATATTTAATCAATAAAGGTCCCTCTAGTCCTTTGCATTATGGAATTCCAAAGGAAGCATGGACTGGTAAGAAGGTGAGTTATTATTTTCTCAAAACCTTTGGTTGTAAAGCATTTGCACATATAGATTTTGAAAATAGAACCAACCTAGAAGCTAAATCTAAGAAATATGTATTTTTTGGATATGACATCGATGAATTTGATTATAGGCTTTGGAATTTTTAAAATCATAAAATTGTTAGAAGCGTGGATGTCATACTCAATGAGAAAGTGTTGTACAAAGATCTATTGTAGTAGCATGATAAAAAATAAAATGATCATGTAGTACTAGATGATACTCCAAAAGATGATGTTATAGTAGCTCATTATGCTCTACAACAGCAACAACAACAAATACCACAAACCCCATTGAATGTTAGATAATCAACAAGGTTAAGTAGACCTCTAGAAAGATTTTATCCTTCTTTGTATTCTATTTTATTAACAGATAGTGGTGAACCAAAAGGATATGATGAAGCTATGTAGGTGGATACAAAGCTTTAGTGGGAGTATTCAATGGATGAAAAAATAGAGTTCTTGATGAAAAATCAAACTTGGTATTTATGTAAGTTTGTTAATATGATTTAGAACAATAGAATGGGGGGGGGGGGAATCACTTGTTCTTAGGTCTTGATGTATAAAATAATCTCATAAACTTATTCTTAAATTAGATCCAAAACCAAAACAAACTCGGTCATCACTGATTCAATAATAAAAACATCTAACAATGCAGTCCACTACCTAGCTGTAACTTAACTTGTAAAACATAGAAATGTTTAGATCTAAACATTCACACAAGTATAAACACTAGCTTTTATAGTGGAAACCCAATTTGGGAAAAACCACTTTGTAACATGCTACTATTATTTTCACTCTTTTGAAGTGAGCTTGCTAAAAAGCCAACCCTGTCAAAGGTTACATTACACACTATCAAATGTGACCCAGTTAAAAGATTTCAATCACCCTGTTAAAAGTGAGCCTAGTCATAGGACTTACATACACTCCATTAGAATGCAACCTTGTTTAAAGGATTTAACATATGACTTGTTAGGTCAATCTCTATTAAAAAGATTTTGACTATTACAATGGTTACAAAGTAGCAACAATATTATCTGAAAAATATACAACTCACTTTGCAAATATTAGATCTGATTCCATACACTAATGCTGCTTTACTGACTTTGAAACTTTTCCATTTCCATCTCTGATCTGCTCGAAACTTTTCTTTAAGCAATCACCACACTTCTCCTTCAGCCTTTTCTGCTTATTCAATCAATAAAACTTTCCTCTTCTAGCATTCTCTGTTCACCATGTGCATACATTTCACAATGTTCAGGTTCCCTTATATTTTCATCAATTAGGTTAACTCATCTTTTGCCACTCAATCTCATTCGTAGATCTTAGGGTTAGGTCAGATTCATTGAATCTACCCATTTTATGTTCTTCAGCTCCTTTTCTAGAATCATCTCAAATCTCTTAAAGATTTACAATAAAACATTTTACAATGCATTTAATGCTTCCAAATAATCAATAAATAAAGTCAACACATTTTACATAATCAAAGAATTCAACAATGTCAACTCTAAAATTAAATTCTCTTAAATATAAAATTGTTGATGCTCGGTCAATACTGTGATTGTTCACTCAGTCTCCATGTATAACGCTCAATCAATACTAAAACTATCTCCTCAACTTGCACTATCTTCCTCAGCAATTTACTAATGCTCGGTTGACACTATAATTTTTCTTGGCATAGACTACTTGGTCAACACTAACATCACTCAGCTTAAACATGATTTTTCCATTATTTGCTCGGTTAAGCCTACTAGTTTAGTCTTCAGTCTTACTAAGATAAACAATACATTATCTCATCATAATGCAACATAGTCAAGTACACTTTGTAGTATCAAGATAACTCAACCTTTCCTTAGGTGCTATTGTTACCAACATTGCTTAGCCCCTTAGCAACACTCAAATAGATATAGTACTTTCCTAAGTAGCAACAATCTTACCAATTAAGGTTTGACATCAATGACAATACAAAAATTGTTTCAATTTCATTTTCAACAATCTCCCTCTTTGGCATTGATGACAACACCATATGATATCACCTGAATAACACATGGCTTACCAACCAATCCAAAAAATTATCTGTCCATTAGAAACTTATTTATAATATCCTTAGCTTCATTTTGATTCAGAATCCTATAAGCCTCACTCCTGTGACTGTCAGAAATATTCAGATCTCCCTCTATCTGTATTCTTCATTTTAGTTCATCATCCTCTTTCCTTTTAGTTCCATTAGCTCATCAAATCTTGGTTTTTAGTATCATGTGTTATCATATTAGTACATTCTCCCTCTTTCAAAAAAATGCCAAAGTAGCAACTAAAACATACATCCATCAGATGTAGATAATATCTGTGCAGCTCAGTGTTTCTCCCTCTATCATCTTGCTTATGACTGATTCCTTGTCTTTGCTTCTCTTCACAACTCTAGGCCATCCCTAAAGTGTGACAATCTTCTACATCAATTTGTCAAATGTTCTATTGTAGCACATTTGATGCAATGCTCCTAGCTTGTCTAGGTAGCCTCAGTTAGGGGAAGAATCCCTAATTGAATTCTCAAATACTCATGAGCTTCTCTGGGTAAAGCTTTAGTGAATATGTCTACTAGATGTTCTTTTATATTCACATATTCCATTCAGACTTCTTTGTCTTGTACTAATTCTATCAAGTAGTGATACTTGATTGCAATGTGTTTGGTCTTAGTGTGCATCACTGGATTCTTAGAAATATTGATAGCACTTGTGTTGTCATAGAAAATAACAACAGGGTCAGTGATTTCTTCTTTCATGCCTATCAACAATTATTTTATCCATACCAAGTTTGAACAGTTCACTGCAGCAACAACATACTCAGCCTCAGTAGTAGATTGGGAAATGCAATTTTGTTTCTTGCTTGTCTAGGAGACTAATCTCTGTCCAAGAAAGAAAGCTCCACCACTTGTACTCATTTTGTCATCTACATTTCTTGCCCAATCAGCATCTGTATACACTCAGAGTTCAAATTTGTCATCCTTCTTATAATATAGACCATAGTTAGCAATTCCTTTCAAGTATCTCATAATTCTTTTCACGGCCATCATATGTGTTTCCTTAGGATTAGCAAAGAATCTTTCCCCAATCCCAAAAGCTAATGCAATATCTAGTCTATTGTGTACAACATACTACAATTTTCCAATCATAGATCTATACAGAGTCTGATTCACTTCTGCAGCATCATCATTCTTAGATAAATTTTGTCTAGTAACCATGGAATTTTCCATTAGTTTAGCATCTTCCATCCCAAAAGTTTTCAGTATTTCATTAACATACTTAGATTATGTAATGAAAATTCCATTCTTCTTTTGATATACTTGTAAACCAACAAATAATTTGATCTCACCAAACATACTCATTTCAAATTCAGTTTGCATTTCATTTGAGAAACTTTTGCATAATGCATCTTATCCACCAAAAATAATGTCATCAATAAATTTTTTTGCCAACAAGATACCTTTACCTTCTTCATCATTCATGTACATCTTGCTTGTGTCATTTGTCTTGAAAATCCAATCTATATCAAGTAGTTGTGCAACCTCTCATACCATGCTCTAGGTGCTTGCTTCAATCCATATAATGCTTTGTTCAATTTGCACACCATGTGTCTTCTGTTTAGATCAATAAAACCTTCTGGTTGTTCTCTGTAAACTTCTTCTTCTTGTATACCATTAAAAAATGCAGACTTGACATCCATTTGATATACCTTGCAATCTTTATAAGCAACATATGCAAGCAGAGTTCTTACTCCTTCCAATCTAGCTATAGAGGCAAATGTCTTCCCATAATCCATTCCTTCTTCTTGTGTGTATCCTTTTCATACTAGCCTAGCTTTGTTCGTAGTGATTTCACCATTTTCATTCATCTTATTCCAAAATACCCACTTTGTTCCTATAACAATCTTGTTTTCAGGTCTTGGCACCAGAGTCCAAGTATTATTCTTCTCAATCTAGTCAATTTCTTCATTCATTGCTTGTATCCAATCTTCATTCTCCAATGCTTCTCTAGTTGTCTTTAGTTCAAATTCACATAGTAGACATGTTGGATCCTGAGTCTTACTTCTGGTCTAGATTCTAGTATCTTTGTCTCCAATTATATGTTCAGGCTTATGATGTCTTCTCACATATTTTGTTCCACCATTCTCTCCTCTATTTCATCATGTTCCTCAATAAGATTGTTAGATTCAACTTCAGAATGCTTGGAAACCTCTTCCTAATACTCAACAACATTTTCTTGTAGCTCAGCATGTTCTTGTTCTCTCTCAGTATTGTTTTCCTAACACTCGGTAGCTTCTATCTATCACTCAGCATTGCTTACTTGACACTCGGCATCTGGTGCAAGTCTATTACTTGCCTCTTCTTCTTCTTTAATGTACACAAAAGATCTATAATCTTATAGTTCTCTTTTACTGTCAGCTTCATTTCTTTCTGCATACTCATCAATTTTGACATTCACACTTTCCACAATTTTTTTAGTGTTAGAGTTCAAACACTTATAAGATTTACTTTTTGTAGAATACCCTAGGAATATGCCTTCATCACTCTTAGCATCAAACTTTCCATTCCTAGTGTCTTTTAATATATCACACTTACTTCCAAAGATTCTAAAGTATTTAACACTTGGTGCATGTCCATGCCATAATTCATAAGGTGTTAGATTTGTACCTTTCTTGAGCTATACTCAGTTAAGAGTGTAGACAATAGTGCTTATAGCTTCTTTCCAATATTTATGTGCCACATTCTTTTCAATCATTAATGTCCTTGCACAAACCAAGATAGATCTGTTTCTCCTTTCTGCTATACCATTCTTTGGAGGTGTTCTAGGTGCAGACATCTGTCTTTTAATTCCTCTATCATTACAAAATAGATTAAATTCATTTTATGTAAATTCTCCTGCTCGGTCAGATCTAAGACATTTCAGGTTCCTACTAGTCTCCTTTTCAACCTTAGCCAAATACCACTTAAAATATTAAAAAGCTTCAGATTTTTATTTTAGAAACATCACATGCATCATCCTAGTATGATCATCAACAAATAAGATAAAGTATCTAGCACCACAATAACTTTGTACACCCATAGGTCTACAAAGGTCAGTATGAACCAAATCTAAAATGTTTTTAGAAGTAAAGGATTTTCTCTTGAAACTTGACTTTGTCATTTTTCCTAACTGGCATTCCTTGCACATCACATTCTTAGGTTTCTTCAATCTGGGTAGACCTCTTACCTTTTTCTTCTTACTTATCTCTACCATATTGTCAAAGTTAATATGACATGACCTTTTATGCCATAACCAAATATCATCAAGTTGTGCAATCAAGCATGTTTCTTTAGATAGGTCAAGATAGAATAAATTACCTCTAGTCTGATCTCCACTTCCAATCAGTTCTTCAACAACATTAAATATTTTAGCTTGCTTGTGATGAAATTCCACTTAGTAACCAATTTTTTTAAGCTGAGAAACACTTACCAAATTATAATTAAGACCTTCAACCCAATATGCATTTTCACAAGATATCTTATCAGTTAGTTTAATCAAACCTTTTCCTCTAATAGGACATGGTGCATCATTACCAAATTTTACACTTTTACCTTTGTAATGATGTAAGGTCTCAAACTTATTTTTGTCACCAGTCATGTGATGTGAACAGTCACTGTCAATAATCCATTTATCATTCTTTTTCATAGAGGATATCAATGCACTTTTCTCATCCTCATCGGATTCATCTTTCTTTGCCACATAAACTACCTCAATTTCAAAATCATCACTATCAGTGTCAATCTCTTTTTCAGCAATGTAACAAGATTTCGTACCTTTTTCCTTGTAGTCTTTGTTCCATCGGTAGCTTCTATCATCTTTTTTGTCTTTGTGTTTTCTTTTCCTTTCATCATCTTTATCCTTCCTATCAAGACATCTAGCAGCTATATGACCAACTTTATTACATGCAAAACATATAATAGGGAGTTTACCTTTATACTTTCCTTTTCCTCTTCTTAGTCTTCTAGCCATAAGAGCTTCTAGATCTTCTAGGTCTTCATCAGAAGTGTCACTGTCACTTTTACTATCACTTTCACTTTCACTTTCACTGATGCATCTTTCTTTTTCTTTCTTTAGCTTGTTTAGAACTAGCTGTGACTTAAAAGAAGATTCAACATTTCCAATACTTCCAATAGTGAAATTATCATAATTAGAGAGTTCAAAAGCATTCAACTTACCAACCAAACTTTCCAAGGTAAGCACATTAGTAGAGTTACATCTATATTCTTGAATAGCTAAGATCTTAATAGCATATATAGGACACATAGTTCTTAATACTTTCCCAATTATAGTTTCATCATCAATAGTTCCATTAGCTCCTCTAATAGCATTCACAACTTCTTTTATTCTATTACAATATTGTGCAATGTTTTCACCTTCTTGCATTCTCATTTCATCAAAGTTACCTCTAAGACTCTCGGCCTTTGCTTTAAACACATTCAACTCACCACCATAGATCCTTGCAAGAGTGTCCCACATATCTTTTGTAGTAGTGTAGTCCTTAATGTCCTCAAATTCTGGATAGCTTAGGGTAGATGCAATTTCTAGCATTGCTTGATTATGTTCTTTCTTTGCTCTCATTTCTTCGGTAGTCAAAGGTTCGATAGGTGAGACATAACTATTCTCAATGTAGTACTTTGCAGAGTCACCAATACCAGCCAGATGTAGCTTCATCAAGCTTTTCCATGTAGGGAAATTTTCTTTGTTCAGCTTCGGTACCTCCTTCTTATACATCCTGATCATTTGCTTCAAGCCCCTTTAAACTTGATATCTATCCACACTAATAATACGCAACTAAGCTCTAATACCAATTTTTAATATGATTTAGAACAATAGAGAGGGGGGGGGGGGGTGAATCACTTGTTCTCAAGTCCTGATGTATAAAAAAATCTCATAAACTTATTCTTAAATTAGATCCAAAACCCAAACAAACTCGGTCATCACTGATTCAATAATAAAAACATCTAACAATGCAGTCCACTACCTAGCTGTAACTTAACTTGTAAAACATAGAAATGTTCAGATCTAAACATTCACACAAGTATAAACACTAGGTTTTATAGTGGAAACCCAATTTGGGAAAAACCACTTTGTAACATGCTACTATTATTTTCACTCTTCTTAAGTGAGCTTGGTAAAAAGCCAACCCTGTCAAAGGTTACAATACACACTATCAAATGTGACTTGGTTAAAGTATTTCAATCACCTTGTTAAAATTTAGCCTAGTCATAGGACTTACATATACTCCATTAGAATGCAACCTTGTTCAAAGGATTTAACATATGACTTGTTAGGTCAACCTCTGTTAAAAGGATTTTGATGATTACAATGGTTAGAAAGTAGCAGCAGTATTATTTGAAAAATATACAACTCACTTTGCAAATATCAGATTAATTCTATATACTAATGTTGGTTTACTGACTTTGAAACTTTTCCATTTCCATCTCTGATCTGCTTGAAACTTTTCTTCAAGGGGTAAAAGCACAAAGTTGTGTCACGTTTCAGGACAACTTATCAGCACAACAAAATTTGAGTATTTTTAACTAAAATTATTTTTTGTCAAACATATGGTCTAGCTAGATTCATTCTAGCTAAGTTAGATAAGTTCTTCACCTTTTCCAATTGGAAATATCTATTAAATGCACGTTTTATAACAATTACTAAAGAAATAAAATTATTTCAGAAAAATGATGTTTCAATAACTCTTACTCTTTTTAATGATATGCTTTTACAAATATAAAAATACCCTTTTTTAGAGCACAGAGTCAAGATTATCATCATATAATTTTTATAGTATTTTAATTAGATCTAATATATTATAATTTCAAAATACTGCAAGTAGGTATTTTAACATTCAAGAACAAGATGCTTCAAAAATAGAACAAAATAGTAAAGCTTGTCAAAAAAATTGAAAATTTATATTTGTAGACATGGAAAATTGGCAAAGGCTTAAATCAATCAAAAGGTGCATCAAGTCATCAAAATAGCATGAGAAAATCGATAAATGGAACAAAGGCAATTCAAATCAAAGGAAAATTCAATTAAATAATTAAATGATTAAATAAAGCTTGAAAAGGGGAAAAACACTAAGAAATTGATTAAATTCAATTAATGACATAGTTGTTGAAATGAAAAATCAAAATGAACCTCTTACCCTTCATGGCTAAATTTAATTGCTTTAATTATTTAATAAATATGAAATTCCCTCAACAAAGGAAAAAGGAGACAAAATGGACACAAATCACTCACTTTTGTTGAAATGGTCCAGCCTTTTGAAACCATTTAAATGTTTGTCCCCCCATTTAGGGACAAAGCAAAGCCAATTGACCTTACCCAAGCATAACCATGGTTATTTCACTCTACCCCCTACCCTTGGAAAAATCTTATAAATAGAAGGCATTTTGAGGCATTATTCATCCACTCCATATCTTTGAATTGCAGCAAAGCTCTTGCAATTTGCATCCACACCACTCACTTAGCATTTTCATTGATATTTAGCTTAAATTGTTGATCATTTTAGAGATTTTCTTATCAAATAGAGCTAGAATTTGATAATTAGATCTATTTTGCATATCATTCTTAGTTCAATTCTCATAATTAGAGTGTCACTAGTGAGGATTTGCAGCTGAGAGCCTCATTTACCACTTCAATTTAGAGAACCATGAGATATTTAGATTAATTGTGCATTATTTAGATTAGTTTGCTTTGAATAGTGTAGATTAATTGGGAAGCCCCTTAACATAGTTGGGGGATGAAAAGCTAAGATCTCTTTTGAACGGAAAACTTACTACATAACGGTAAAATAGCAAAACTACCTATTAGAGCCATGTTTACGAACCAATTATGTGCTAGGTAGATTGTGTGGAAGCTATTCTTGTGTTAAACCTGTGAAAACGTTCAAAAATATACACATTAGAGCATTCTAGGGATATGGTACCCAATTGATGTGTGTGTTGAGATTGTTTTTATTTTCAAACAAGATATTCCAAAGTTATTGATCAAAACACCATTAAAATTTTAAACCATTTAAAATTGATCAAAAACTTTTACCTTATTCCAAAAATAGCTTATCAAGAGAAGAAAGTCAACATACCCTTAAAGTTTGTTCATGCCTATTATTACAAGGTCACTCTCCATAAGGAAAGCATTACAAACAGATAGGACCTACAATGGAGAAGAGCTCCCATTTCCAAAGAACACTTTCATTACTTCACGAGTGACTGAAAATCCCACTAAGGCAAAGGACATTAACAACATGTTTAGTGGTACCCTAGGAAATATCGATCCCACTAACCAAGGGAACAACATGAATGGGGGCATAGATCCCAATAACAACCAAGGGAACAACATGAATGGAGGTATGGATCTTAACAACAATCAAGGAAATTCTAATAATGGAGGAAGAGACCCTAATTCTCAAGAGGCAAATTCACAAGGCAACAACTTATTGCCTCCTCATAATACAAACTTACCCCCAACTGCAGAAGAAGCCACGATTGAAAGAGCATTAGAGGCAAGACAATGTCCTTATTTCATAGAACTAATGAAAAAGACCATGCTTATGGATAAAGAAAAACACTTCATGGACTTAATACAAACGGGGGTAAAGCTACCTAAAGATTTTGACATAGAACAATTAAAGCCCAAGGAAATAGAAGACCCTATGGAAGCAATGAGGAAACAATTCAAGGCATTACAAATGGAAATTGACAATTTGAAACAAAATGGGGCTCCTAAGCCTTTCTCTATTGAAACATTATGTCCTTTTCCATTCGATAAGAGTTTGGTCATGGTGCCTTTTCCCATTAATGTAACATTTCCTAAATATGAGAGATATGAAGGAACATCTGACCCACATGATCATCTTTGGGGGTTTTGTGCATTGAGTCTTGAATTCATGCATGAATCAACCTATTTAATGAGACTATTCCCAAGAAGCTTGGGAGGAACAGCCATGGATTGGTTTTCAAAACTACCATCCGGCATAAAATCCTTTGAAGAGTTAGCATCTAAATTCATGACTCATTACTCTTATAACATCAAACATGAGGTCACCATGATAACGTTATGTAACACGAAGCAACAAGATGGAGAAGCCTTTCTCACATTCTTGCAAAGATGGAGAACTGCATTTGCTAGATATCCAAGAAGTGTACCGGAGAAAGAAAAAATGGATATCTTTATTAACGGTTTAAGAAGCGAGCTGAATTATAGACTAAGGATGCAATGTCCCAAAACCTTTCAGGATCTAATTGATAACGGAATTACAATGGAAGAAGTGTTGATTAAGAGTGGAGAGTTGAAATTGCACAAGGAAAATAAGAATAACTCTAACTCCAACAACAACAATACCAACAATAACAACAATCCAAATAAAAGTTGGTACAACAACAATAGCCGTTATGCTGCAAAGAATAACAACAAAGGTATTGTTAATGATGGTGTAGTGGAATCCAGCAACTTGAAGGTGATTCCATTTGCCCTTACAAAGACACCAAATCAAGTGAATAATGCTAATCAAGCATATAATGCACCTTCCAACAATAACAACAATGCCAATAAGAATAATCAAGGAAACAAGGATCAAAACAGCAAGTATGATAAGTATTTGAAACCCACTCTTGCAAGACATTTTACACCCTTGGGAGAATCACTTGAAACTACATTAAAGGCTCTCATAGCTAACAATGTTATTGCATTACCCGCTATTAAACCTTATGAACCAGACCACAAGCCGGGTTGGTGGGATGCTAAGCATCATTGTGAATATCATAGGATTCGGGGGCACCCTACAAATGAATGTTTACAATTAAAGAATGTGGTGCAAGAATTGATAGATAATAACATAATCACTGTTGATGGACCCCAAAATAATGAAGATCATACGGCCTTCAAACAACCTTTTTACAAACATGATAAAGGTGAGTCATCAAATGGCAAGAAACAAAGCGCCAATAATCTCAACTTTGCGCCATCATATGATAATATTGTTAATGCTATCATCATTAATGAACAGCCTCAAAAGGAAGCAACAAATGTCATTACAAGAGGGCAGAATTCTAGAATGACTTTACAAGGGATAGTCCCTCAAAACACCAATATCCCACCATCCAACATTGTGGTCAAACAATCTCCTACAGCAGCAAGACCTTATAGTTTGGTAGACCAATTGTAACGTACTCCAGCACAAATCTCAATCTTAGAGTTATTGAAGTTGTCACCAAATCATAAAGAGATTTTGGAAAAAGCTTTGGAAGAAACACATGTTTCTACTACCTTAGGGGAAGAAAAGTTTCAAAATATGGTAGGACATCTTGTGGCTCCTCATTGTCTTTCATTTTCAGATCAAGATGACATGTCTATAACTCATCCTCAAAATTTTCCATTACATATAGAGGTTTTGATCGAAAGGCATAGAGTCAAAAGAGCCCTTATTGATGGAGGGGCTGGCCTTAACATATGCACATTGAGTCTTGTAAAATCCTTAGGTTTTAATTTGAGTCTTGCATTGACCCTACAAAGAAAATCACCATAAAAGCTTATGATGAGGCTGAAAGAGCTTCTAAAGGCATGATTGTGTTGCCCATCCAAGTGGGACCAGTTAAGAAGGAAACCAAATGTCAAGTGTTGGACATGAAATTAACCTATAACATTTTATTGGGAAGACCTTGGATTCAGGAGATGCAAGCTGTCCCCTCCACATACCACCAATGCATCAAGTTCCCATACATGGGTGAAGAAATCACAGTTGGAGGAGACTCAAATCCATTTCAATATTGTAATGCACTCAAACCCTTGCATGAATTATACATTCCACATAATCGTGAAGGAGTTGTTCCAAGAATCACCAATGAAGATGCACAAAATCCTCTTCAAGCTAGCTCAACTACATCAACTAAGGGCAAGGAAAAAGTGAGCTACGAGGGTCCAAATGTGATGGAAAGTCCATGTGTGGCACCTAAATTGGAAACAGTGATCTACAAACCTACTAAAGAGGAAAAAGAACAAGCTAAAGCAGATCATTACCAATACATGAGTGAGATGATGAACAAATTTGACAAACAATGCAAGATTAGTTCAAAAGGGGTAGGAGAATATTCAGTTTCTCTATTTGACATGCCCATGTCTCCTAAATCACATGGAAAACCCTCAAAAGAACATCTTCCACATAAGTATAATTCTTATTTTGTGAGGGAAGATAGCAAAGCAACATGGGATAAGGAAGAGGATGATGTCCTTCAATGGCTTTATCATGATGAGGATGGTACCCTAGACACTCCCATGGAAAGAATTCAGCATGTTAATATACAAACAGAACAATATGGAAAAGGATTTGATATTATGCAAAAGATGGGATACAAAGGAAGAGGACCCCTAGGCCAAAGAAATAGAGGATTATTAGAACCTATTGAACCTGTTTGGAGGGCAAGTCATGAAAAATCCAGAGTAGGTTTTCAATATAAGGGAGAAAGTTCAAGTCCAATGCATGATTTTCATCCTCAAATAAATGCATTAGAATCCGAAGGAGATAGTGATGATTCTAGGGATTATGAATGGGATACTTTATCAGATGAGTCATGTCAAGATAAAGAAGTCATTGTTATACATACTTATGCAAAAATCCCAAAACAAGATGCTCCAATTAATGAAGAATCTTCTATTCAAAGGCCTAATATAGAACAAGCATCTAGTAGTGGAGCATGGATAGAAACATTTTGGACACCTTCAGAGGAGGGAAATTCAAACGTTAATTTTAACCCGCTTGTGGCTTTTCCCACATTGTTTCCCGTAGAGGTCGACGAGGATTCAAGCGAAGGGGACTTTGACCCTGCTTCCATGGATCATCTTGAGGAAGCACACATCATAGACCTAAATGATACAATGTATGAACCCTCAAACAAAGTCATGTCCATAAATCCTATTGATGATACCTTACCCAATAATTCCTTAATTTTGATACATCCAGACCTCATTGATTGGGATCAAACTGAACCACATGACTTACTTTACTTCCCAAATGACCAAGCCACAAACCAATACCTCAATGCGGTTGAACCCTCTTTCACCAACGAACTCAATACGGACATGATGACAACAGCAAGGGTCCAATCTCTTAGTCAAAAAAAAGAAAAAAAAAATAAAAAATAAAAAATGAAAAGTTCTATTGGTGAAAACCCAACTGTGGCACCATTAGAACCAAAAACAATGAAAATAAAAGACGTTTCTTTTGGTGAAAACCCAACTGTGGCACCATTAGAAGAGAGATTGGATACTTTGCCTGAACATGAAGAAGAACGGTCATCTATTCTTATACAACCAACAGAAAAAGTTAACATTGGCACGGAACTAGAGCCAAAGGTTGTACACTTGGCTGCATCACTTACATCTATTGAAAGAGAGGACTTTATCAAATTCTTCCAAGAACAACAAGTAAATTTTGCATGGTCATATGCCGATATGCCTGGATTGGATCCTGATTTCATAATGCATCATCTGAATGTTAGACCCGGAGTTAAACCTGTGAAGCAAAAACTAAGGAAAATGCACCCACATGTGGCTCTTCTAGTCAAGGCAGAATTGGAAAAATTGTTAAAGGTGGGATTCATAAGAACAATAGCATATGCTGATTGGATCTCTAACATTGTGCCAGTTACTAAACATGATAAATCTATCCGTGTGTGTACGGATTTCAGAGATTTAAACCTTGCATGTCCCAAAGATGACTTCCCATTGCCAAGCATTGATACCATAGTGGATTTGACAGTAGGTCACGCAATGTACTCATTAATGGATGGATTTAGTGGCTACAACCAAATCAAGATTGCTCCCGAAGACCAAGAAAAGACAGCATTTACTTGCCCTTGGGGTACTTTTTGTTGGAATGTTATGCCCTTCGGTTTAAAAAATGCTGGAGCTACATATCAAAGGGCCATGACAACTATTTTCCATGACATGATGCATACTTTTTTAGAAGATTATGTGGATGACATTCTAGCAAAATCCCACAATAGAGAAGAGCATTTACAAATCCTAAGAAAAATATTCATTCGGTTAGAACAATTCAAAGTTAGACTAAACCCAAAGAAGTGTGCCTTTGGTGTCCAATCTGGCAAGTTATTGGGTTATATAGTGTCAGCAAAAGGCATTGAAGTTGATCCTGAAAAAGTACAAGCAATTCTAGAAATGGAGATTCCAAGAAATATTAGCCAAATGAGGTCACTACAAGGAAAGATTCAATCAATAAGGAGATTTATCTCTCAATTAGCAGAAAAGTGTCACTCCTTCACCAGATTGTTACACAAGGACACTACATTTATGTGGGATGAGGAATGTGATAAGGCCTTTGCTACTTTGAAGACTTATTTGATAAACCCACCTATTCTTATGTCACCTATCAAAGGTAAAGAACTGTTGTTATACATATCAGCCACAAAAAGGTCTCTAGGCATATTGTTGGCACAAGAAGATCAGCAAGGAAAAGAAAGGGCAATCTACTATCTTAGTAGAACCTTAATAAAATATGAACTCAATTATTCATTCATGGAAAGAGCATGTCTAGCAGTGGTTTTTGCATCTCAAAAACTAAGACATTATATGTTGATGCATAAGATCAAATTAATTGCCAAGATTGATCCTCTCAAGTACTTACTAAGTAAAACTGCCTTAACAGGTAGAATAGAAAAATGGGTCATGATCCTAAGTGAATTTGACATTGAATATGTTGATAGAAGAGCAATTAAAGGACAAGTGATAGCAGATCACTTAGCAGATAACCCAATGGAGTCTACACAAACCATGCAAATTGAATTTCCAGATGCAGAAATTGTCAACATAGAAGCAAAGACATGGAATTTATATTTTGATGGATCTTACACACAAGGAGGTTCTGGAGCAGGTATATTATTGGTTACCCCTCAAGGATACACCATTCCAAAGTCTTATAAACTCTTATTTCCATGCACCAATAATATAGCGGAATATGAGGCATTAGTCATTGGCATCAAAATGGCTTTAGAATGGAGTATTGCAGAATTACAAGTGTATGGAGATTCCCAACTCATAATCAATCAGGTTAATAATGAATACAATACCAAGGACATCACATTGATGAAATATAAAACCTTGATTGATGGATGGAAGAAGTACTTTGCTTTGATCACATTTGAACAGATTCCAAGAGAAAAGAATAGAGCAGCAGATGCCATGGCTACCTTGGCTTCCTTGTTACAAAAACCAGATCAACATGAGAAGTATGAGTTCTTGGTGGAAGAGTTGGTAAAACCGGCATTTAACCTTCCTGACACCCAAATTGTTGCTCTTTTACATGGACATGACTCTCCTTGGTATGGACCCATCTATACTTACCTTAAAGACCAAGTACTCCCCATAGACCAAACTCGTGCCCAAAAATGTAACTTCATACGCCAAGCCGCCCGTTACCTAATCCTTTCAGACACATTGTATCGTAAGGGTCTTGATGGGACGTTACTTAGATGTCTAAAGGAAGAAGAGTCTAAGTTAGCTTTACGCGAGGTCCACGAAGGCATTTGCGGGTCACACTCAAGCGGTTTTAATCTAGCTAAGAAAATCCTTCGTCTAGGGTACTTTTGGACAACATTAGAAAAGGATGCTTGTCAATTTGTGAAGACATGCAGCAAATGTCAATATCATGGTAATATGATACATGCACCGGCTCAAGAATTACACCCATTCATTACACCATGGCCTTTTTATCAATGGGGTTTTGACTTGATTGGAATCATATATCCTCCATCTTCAAACGGACACAAGTATATCATCACAGCAACAGAATACTTCACCAAATGGGTGGAAGCAGTTCCATTAATAACAGCAACCGGCAAACAAATTTCAATGTTCATTTTGAACCACATAATTTGCCGCTATGGTATTCCACATGCCATTATCACGGATAATGGGAAACAATTCAAAAATCAGGCTATTGATGAACTTTGCATGACATTTCACATTACACATCATTCATCATCCATTTATTATCCACAAGGCAATGGACAAGCTGAGGCAACAAACAAAAATATCCTCAAAATATTAAAAAGATCAGTTAACAAATCAGGAAGAGATTGGCACGTGCAAATAAATCCCGCACTATGGGCTTACAGAACTAGTATCAGAACACCTACAGGAGCTACCCCATTCTCTTTAGTCTATGGAACCGAAGCAGTTCTACCATTAGAAGTTGAAATTCCATCTCTACGGGTTTCATTAAGAGGATTGATCACTGATGAGGATTATAGGATTGCCAGACTACAACAATTGGAATTGTTAGAGAAACATCAGACTCAAGCTTATGAGCATTTAAAAGGTTATCAAAACAGGATTGCACACAATTACAACAAACACATCAAACCAAGAACTTTTCAAGTAGGAGACTTGGTACTAAGAGAAAATCCCAAAAATCAAGTTGAAAGGGAAAAGAAAGGAAAGTGGGAAGCTAATTGGATAGGCCCATTCGTGATAGCATCATCCTTTGGAACTGGAACATATAAGTTATCAGATTGTAATGGTGAAGAATTACAAGAGCCCATAAATAGCATTCATTTGAAGAGATTCTACACCTAAAACAGATGAAAGAGTATAAAGAGTATCAGATGAGAGAGCATCATAATTATTGTACATAATTGAAAATGGAAAATACCAAAAACATTTGAAAATGGAAAATTCAAAAACATTGGAAAAGAAGAAAGATCAAAAACAGTGGAAAATTGAGCCTGAAGAAAGCAAAAACATTTGAAAAACTATCTCTTGGTGAAAACCTAGCAAATAGGCGCCAAGGTGATAATGAAAAACAAAAAAAGAAAAAAATGAAAAAAATGAAAAAAGAGAAAAAGTGCCTTGGTGAAAACCTAGCAAATAGGCGCCTTGGTAGCAAAAAAAAAAAAAGAGAATACCCAAAAGTGAAAACTTGGTAACAAGCGCTTTTGGTTCCCTTAAGTCATTTCCTTCCTAGTCACATGTGTATATAATGCATCTCATCATCCCATTTGTCTAAACCTTCATTGCATCCGTCATTTGTACATAGTCATAATAACAGTTTGTAGCACCATCCTTTGCATTGCCTAAAGTTATCAAAATTGATACATCAAATACTTGGGGGCAGCATAAACGGATTGGAAAGTGGGTACCTCAAAAAGGATTCATATGAACAACATTCAGTCACAAACAGAAAGAGATCAACATTTTCAGAAAAGAGATCAGATTTTTGTAAACCTTGGATTGATAACAAAAAAAGTTGACTACCACAACAAAATTCTTGAAGCCTAAATTGACTTATTATTCAGGATTAAAAATCAAAAATCATGTCATGATCAAACACTTGGAAATATATTTTGTTGAAAATCAGAAAACAATGCAAAACACTTAGATAGATTCTTTTGAAAAGTTGGTTAAAAATCTGTTTACTTACATTCATTCAATTTGTATCAAGTCTTTTTAGCTCATCAAGGATGTTTCGACTAGATTGGCAATGATGGAGACATGATATTTTTCTTGACTATGACGTGACTGTTTGGAGGAAAATTCATTGCCTTATGAGAATTCATCTAAAGACATGGTCATCAAAGAACCATCGAGGATTATCTTATAAAACAATGAGTTAACCTTTGTTTGTTTACGCAACCGGATACCTTGGATATTTAGATTCTTCATATCTAAATGACAAAATCCACTTGCAACATAGAATCTGACAAAATCGGTATTCGTACTCTCATGATTTTTTTGAAATCAGTGATAGTCGTATTGATGAGACCGATGGGAAAGCAAAACGGAGGTTACCATATGAGCAGTAAATAAAAAGCGATATTCATATCATCATGTCAGTGGGCAGTGGTGATTGTATCGACTTTCCGGTCCCAAGTGCTCAATGATGAAAATATATCCTCAAGGCATTTATTTGCTAAAAGCTAGTGACACTTAGCTGCATTCATAAAAAGGTTAAATGCATTCTCATGTTAGATTAATTGCATGTGCATTTTTTTTCCCAAGGGTTTTATTTTCGCATCAAAAAGGGGGTACATGACATCATTAACAGGGTTAAATCAACAAGGACAACATCATTTCAACATCATCTTTTCTACAAAAATAAAAATAAATGAGATTATACTTTTTGCATTCATTCCATATCATTAATCATTACATAGATATTATCAAAGAAAAGAAGGAAATAATCATTTACATTTGCATACAGATTGCATACATTCAGATTGCATACATGAGAAATAACATATCAAAAATGCATCCATACATGAAGAAGAAATGCATCCATCTATCTATATCATACATAAGATACGTTGCATCCATAGCCAATATCCATCCAAAAAAACAAATGCATTAGATAAACACATATAGCAGCATCTAAAGGAAATCTCATATATCATCAAGTAAAAGTAGGAAAGATCATAAATGTTCTCATATCACACGTCTACTCATAACTCAATATATCAAGTATAACAATGATGTCATAAAACTCAACTCTATAATCGCCCATCAACAGGGGCATCAATGTCAAATAAGTGTCAAAATACAACTAGAAGGGTGACACCAAGGTCACAAGACTATGGTACAATATCAAGTATCTCAGCATCAGTACATAAATGATCAATAAGAGCACTCATAGCTCATCTCTCGTCACCACTGGGAGGAGGTCTTGGAGGAGGCTGTGGAGGAGGCTGTGATGGAGGCTGCTGAGGAGGTGTCTGACCAACCATAGCAACAAGGAGAGGAACCAAGGGAGCCAAACCCGATACCAACTACTGAATCATAGATGACATCTGTGACACCTTTGTCCGTAATGCTCCCACATCTGCTCATAGCTGGGTAGTACTAGAGCTCTCTCCAACCTCATAGGTACTCTGAGGATCACCTGTATCTATAGGAGCTTTTCCCCGATCACGGGAAAAAGCTGCTGGCATCTGCTGTGCACCTGTATCCTGACCATCCACAGTAGCCTGCTGTAATCCTGCTCTCGTATCCTGTCCTGTCCCTGGATCCTGTCTAGCAGCCCTCACATGATCCTGACGATCTATCCTCTGTCTCTGTGCTACTGCAGGACGAGGAGGAGGAGGAGGTGCCTGTACCGGTGCATCTCTCGCTCGTCCTCTGAGCCTAATCACTACCCTACCTCGGGGTCTACCTCTGCGTCTCCTCCCACCACCAACATCATCACCATCATCATCTCACCCAGGTACTGGCTCTGCAGGGTCTGTAAAGCGAGGCATCGGATGCTCCATCAACCAAGCTAGATACTCCTGTGTGACTCCGGCATCTCTGATGTGTAACCTCATGTCCCAATCCATATAACCCAGTAATGATATCTGCTTTATAGCGTCATCATATGAAGGCATGTGACCCCAAGTAGCACGCTCTGCACTACAATGAGCATATACTGCAGATCCCTGAGGCATAGGCTGAATCCACCCAAACTGTCGTAGTACTCTCCCTGCCAAGAATCTCTCCAGAACAAAGTCGATCCTGCCGATCATCCATCGAGGAGAAAACATATATGGTAACTCCAAGCTATCCTCTCTCCAATCCTCGACCTCAACATATGGTCTCCAATAGACCTCATCCATGTCATCCATCTACCATCGCCAATACTCCAAGTGACCCAAATGATGCTGTGTCACCATACCAGTATATTGCCATGCGAAAGGATATCCTAGAGGACGATCTCGATCTCATATAGGACGACTGACTGGTAAGTGCTCCCATATCCACAACTGTAAAATATGAATCCCAGCAGATAATGAGGCTGATCTCCTGTAAACCACCTCATGCAGATCGTGATAAAGCTGTGCCAGCACACAAGATCCCCAGTCAAAGCGTCGAGGATGATGTAGCAAATCCTCGATAATCCTGCCCCATCCCACTGAAAATCCGCGACCTCGCCGATCAGGTAATAAAACACCACCAATGATAGCACCTAATAAGGCTGGTAAAATGGGAAATGAGGCAAACTGAGGCCATAAGATACAATCATCACCAATAGACGGATCTCCGAATACTCATCGACAATAGGTCCCGTCATAGACTGCATCATAATATACTATCTCTCCATGAGTCGGGATCCGTAGCAATCTGTAAACATCCTCAGGTGTAATAGTCATCTCGCCCTGTGGTAGCCAAAATGTGTTTGTCTCAGAGTGCCAACGCTCTGCGACAGCAGTAATCAAACCTCGGTTCATCTGGAACCGAGGAAGCTCTAGTACGTATAGTAAACCGCAGCGCCTAATCACTCGCCTCTCGGCGTCAGTCAACTGGGTCCTAAGCTCCATCACCCAGTGTGGTACAGTCTGAAGGTACAGCACAGGGACATCCTCCTATTTAATCAAAACAAGGGAATCACATGAGTAACTTACTATCAGGAAATCAAACAATCAATCATGGTCATCAATTTAAATATACCTATCAGACTTACTAATCCTAACTCTAAGCATTGAGGAAGGACGATCCTAGTTTTATGTTTCTAAGCATTTGAGCATAAAATGAATGGACATTTAGATCCATGATCTATCATTCATGATGAAGATTGATTAACCTTATTCTTCGATATTATAGTTACCTATGTCCTAATTCGTTGTTGAAATCAAACAAAGGGAATACCCTAACTAAACATTCGATTGAATTCATTGACGTGATCGATATCAATCTAGTTGACGCAATCGAGCAATCAGACGTATTAGAAAAGTTTGAAATAAACAAATTTTTTCTTACGCGACTTTTCTTTCTGGCGTCATTTCTTTTACCAGAGGCGACATTTCTTTGCTCAAACGCGTGATTTTATTCATCCGCGTGACTTAATTTCACGGAGGCGGTATAAGATTTTCCGTAGGCGACATCTTATTATCACGCGACACCTGATAAAAATGTTTAAAACCTAAGCGACATTAAATTATCCTTAGGCAACACTAGATTTTCTAAATGCGTGAAAATACCTAAGGCAGGCGACATAAAATTTACTGAAGGCGACATTTAAAATTTTTAGGCGATATTAAAATGCACGGAGGCGACATTTCTTTTCACGAACGCAGAATTAAAATTTTTAAAAGTATTAAATAAGGTCATAAATGCAACTTTAAAGGCATACGGAAAATTTGAATGACATACCGGAGGACCATCGGTCACTCTCCGACTGAACCGGCGCGCTCTCTCAAACCGATGCTCACGATGTGGGACCACCATCGTCTCCAAAAGGCTAAAATCAGAGCTCAAATCTCAAGAAGGAATGGTGCAAATGAATAGTAAAATGAGGGGTTTTACCCTGTTTAAGGTGAAATTGGTTCTCATAAACACTTTAAAAAAATGCACTTTGAACCTATCCTAGGACATTTTCATTAATCGGGGCATGAATCAAACTTGATTATTTCTTTCAAACGGTATCAGAAATCAAAACATATTCCAACTACTCAAACTCGTTCAAATCAAGGACTCAATATGTTTTATTTCTGAGGGGGCATCAGAGTATCAAATGGGCATCACGTCAAAAACATTTATCAGTGGGGCATATCATATCATATCATAGCAGTATCATATCAAGATATCAGTATCATATCATATCATATCAAGTATCATATCAGGAGGCAAATCAATTGCATATCAGTTTCATATCAAATCTATCATCATATCAAATCTGTCATCATATCAAATCTGTCATCATATCAAACCTATCAACATATCAGCAATCAATTAACCCAGGACCTTTATCAGTGAACCCAGGACCTATCATCATATCAGGACCCATATCATATCAGAGGCATCAGAATCATATCAGCACCATCATCAGAGGCACATCATCATCATCAGGAAGTACATCAATCAGAACAATCAGAGGCATATCAGAACCAAGACCAGAATCAGATCATCATACTAAGGGAATCTTTGAATCGGTGTTCTTCGCACATCGACTCAAAGAGGGGCATTTGTAGACATGGAAAATTGGCAAAGGCTTAAATCAATCAAAAGGTGCATCAAGTCATCAAAATAGCATGAGAAAATCGATAAATGGAACAAAGGCAATTCAAATCAAAGGAAAATTCAATTAAATAATTAAATGATTAAATAAAGCTTGAAAAGGGGAAAAACACTAAGAAATTGATTAAATTCAATTAATGACATAGTTGTTGAAATGAAAAATCAAAATGAACCTCTTACCCTTCATGGCTAAATTTAATTGCTTTAATTATTTAATAAATATGAAATTCCCTCAACAAAGGAAAAAGGAGACAAAATGGACACAAATCACTCACTTTTGTTGAAATGGTCCAGCCTTTTGAAACCATTTAAATGTTTGTCCCCCCATTTAGGGACAAAGCAAAGCCAATTGACCTTACCCAAGCATAACCATGGTTATTTCACTCTACCCCCTACCCTTGGGAAAATCTTATAAATAGAAGGCATTTTGAGGCATTATTCATCCACTCCATATCTTTGAATTGCAGCAAAGCTCTTGCAATTTGCATCCACACCACTCACTTAGCATTTTCATTGATATTTAGCTTAAATTGTTGATCATTTTAGAGATTTTCTTATCAAATAGAGCTAGAATTTGATAATTAGATCTATTTTGCATATCATTCTTAGTTCAATTCTCATAATTAGAGTGTCACTAGTGAGGATTTGCAGCTGAGAGCCTCATTTACCACTTCAATTTAGAGAACCATGAGATATTTAGATTAATTGTGCATTATTTAGATTAGTTTGCTTTGAATAGTGTAAATTCTCTTTAAATCTTGTTATTTCATGAAGGTGTAAATCACTCACACACAATATTTAACACTAGAGGAGAGAGTTATCTTCAAGAGTGTGTAATTTATTTTCTGAATGGTGTAGATTTGATAGGGGAAATTTGATGCAAGATGAAAACTGTCGATTTCAGGAATGTTCGACTTTGAGTAGTTATAACAGAGAAAATATACATTGAAAACTAATTTTTCTTCTTTTCTGCACTAGCTATACATTTTATCTATGACATATTTTGAAATCAAAGGAAAGAAAGATTATTTGCATATACTTTTTTGGTGCGAACAAGACCCTTGTTTTTTAGCATTTTTCAGCAAGTAAAAAATGGACTTAAAAAATTTTAAAACTATGTGAATTCTTGTTCAAATTTTTTTAAAAAAATTATAGCCATAAACTTCATCCACTTTTACACATTTCATTAGTTTACATCATCTCCAAATTTTAAACATAAATGCCATTTTTATGTCGTTAAAGTTAAAAATTTTGTGTGTTGACCTTTTCCTTTATAAAAGTGTGACATAGCTTTGTACTTTTACCCCAAGCAATCACCATACTTCTCCTTCAACCTTTTCTGCTTATTCAGTCAATAAAAATTTCCTCTTCCAGCATTCTCTGTTCACCATGTGCATACATATCACAATGTTCAGGTTCCTTTATATTTTCCTCAATGAGGTTAACTCATCTTTTGCCGCTCAATCTCATTCGTAGATCTCAGGGTTAGGTTAGATTCATTGAATCTACCCATTTTATGTTCTTCGACTCCTTTTCTAGAATCATCTCAAATCTCTTAAAGATTTATAAATAAACATTTTACAATGCATTTAATGCTTCCAAACAATCAATAAATAAAGTCAACACGTTTTACATAATCCAAGAATTTAACAATGTCGGCTCCAAAATTAAATTCTCTTCAAATATAAAATTGCTGATGCTCGGTCAATACTGTGATTGTTCACTCGATCTCCATGTAGAATGCTCGGTCAAGACTAAAATTGTCTCCTCGGCTTGCACTGTCTTCCTCAGCAATTTACTGATGCTCGGTCGATGCTATAATTTTTCTTGGCATATACTACTCGGTCGACACTAACATCACTCAGCTTAAACATGATTTTTCCATTCTTTTCTCAATTAGGCCTACCAGTTTAGTCTTCAGTCTTACTAAGATAAACAATACATTATCTCATCATAGTGCAACATAGTCAAGTACACTTTGTAATATCAAGATAACTCAACCTTTCCTTAGGTGCTATTGTTACCAACCTTGCTTAGCCCCTTAGCAACACTCAAATAGATATAGTACTTTCCTAAGTAGCAACAGTCTTACCAATTAAGGTTTGACATCAATGATAATACAACAATTGTTTCAATTCAGTTTCCAACAAAGTTACCTATAGGTAAAAGGGCTTTATATAGTAAATGGGTTTACAAGATAAAAGAAGAGGATGGAGGTAAGAAAATATTTAAATCTAGGTTAGTTTTAAAAGGATTTGCACAAAAAAGGGCATTTATTTTGATGAGATATTTTCTCCAGTTGTTAAAATGATTTCTACTCATATTTTTTTAGGTATTGTCACTATAGAATATTTTTATTTAGAGAAACTTGATGTTTAAACAACTTTTCTTCATGGTGATTTGGATGAAGAAATATATATGGAACAACCACAGGGATTTGAGGTCAAAGGTAAGGATCACTTAGTGTGCAGATTGAAGAAAATTTTATATGGCTTGAAGCAAGCACCTCAAAAATGGTATCTTAAATTTTATATTTTTATGCATGAGCATGGATATACTAGGCATCATTCTGACTATTGTGTTTATTTTAAGAGGTTGGATGATGATAGGTACATTATTTTATTTTTATATGTTGATGATATGCTTGTAGATGGGTGTAACATGGAACACCTTAAGGGATTGAAACAATAGTTAGCACACTAATTTTATATGAAGGGTTTAGAGCTAGAAAGACAAATCCTTGGTATGAAAATATGAAGAGATAGGAAGCACATAAAATTAACTCTATCTCAAGCTTCTTATATTGAGAAGGTGTTGCAATGTTTCTCTATGGAGAATGCCAAAGCTATTAGCACACCTTTTCCTGGTCATTTGAAATTGACTAAGGAGATGTGTCCAAAGACACGAAAAGAGGATACTAAAATGTCCAAGGTACCTTATGCTTCAACTGCAGGAAGTTTAATGTATGCTATGGTATGTACTCGACTAGATATTGAACACGTAGTGGGATTTGTTACCAAGTATATGAGACATCCTAGGATTGACAATTGGAATGATGTCAAATGGACTCTCAGATATTTGAGAGGAACATCGAGTAAATAATTACATTTTGGGGGCTCTACTATTGATTTACAAGGCTATGTTTACTCAGATTTGGCAAGGGATCCTGAAACTAGGTGGAGTACTACATGATATCTATTTACTATTGGTGGGATATCATTGATTTAGATTTATTGGTTATAGAAGGTGAATGATTTATCCACTACCAAGGTAGAGTATGTTGTTGCTATAGAGGCATCCAAGGAGATGATATTGCTTCAATTCTTCATGGAGGAATTGGGACACCCAAAGATGGACAATTATTTGTTTACAAATAGCCAGAGTACCATTCATCTTTCCTAGAATTATGCTCTCCATTCAAAGAAAAAATACATACAGTTGCAATACTATTTCATTCAATTAGTTTTGGATGATGGATAGTTAAAGCTAGAAAATATACATACAAATGATAATCCAGAAGATATGTTTACAAAGGTAGTAACAAGGGATAATTTTAAATCCTCTTCAACTTAATTTGGTCTATTAGACTAAAAAAAATAAAGGAACAACTGAGTCAAGCATGGTTAGATTGAGTGTGAGCCTTGTGTGGTAGTGGTATTACTACAGGATTAGTCTCCAAATGGGAAATTGTTGTTTAACATGGAGCCTAATCAATCACCAAGTGGGAGATTGTTGATTGATGGTGACTAATCAAGGAAGTACTATACACTTTCCATTTATCCTCGCCGGTGTTTGGGGCTACTTTTTGGCTATTTTTGAGCTATTTTTCATCTATATTTGGGATTACACATTGTAACCAATTCTAAAACTAAAGTGTAAAATTTTTTTTATAAAAATATCTTGTGATTAGGGATTTCATAATGTATGTTTTAGTAGCTTCTTTTGGTAGTATTGAGTTTTAAGGGATTGTAGATTGTAATCACTGGATAATAAGATTATTGGAATTTTTGTTGGTAGATGTAGCCCAAGGATTGGGTCAGCCACATTAAATATTTGTGTCTTGTGTTTTCTTCTATGTGGTTTATTATTTTTATATATAGGTTAGATTTTCATGTAACTATTATTTCTATCTTATTAATTTTAACACTTCACTAATTCAGTCAGTTACTCTTATTTTTATTACTTTGCTAGCTATTTGTTTATATAAATCTATCCTTTATATAGATGATTTTTTCCTCTTAATCTCCTCTATTACATTTTAGCTTAATCATTCTTAACCATCCAATTTATTATACCTTGAATTTGGATCTTGGCAGCATGTGTTCTTTTCACGTTGGAACTTGAACTTTTCTAGAAACATGTTCCTACTATTTTTGGTGCTTAGATCTTTCCATAGATCTTCTCCTTGAATTTTTATAACCGTTGGTCACTATAAATAACTTTCCTTGGCATCATGATCATCTACCTCATCATATCTAATCATTAAATGTCAATTCAATCCTTATTTAATATCTATTCCTAGCTCGGTGCCCTTCATCAAAATTTTGGTTAACTTCGCTCAGTGTCTAAAACTTTCCTTTTCTATTTGATTCCTTGAGTTCCTTTAGATCTTTACCAAGTGACCTTTCCTACTTGGTAGCCAAAACTGGTTTTCTTACCAATATGACAAAACTTCATTACCATATTTTACCGACTTAACATAATCATATGTTAGGTAGAAAAAAATTATATCAATATGATCTTAACATTGTCTGATCTGTATCAGTTTCTCATTTAAGTTCTTCAACTTCATAACATCTCATATCTTCTTCTTCTTAACTCGTTCTACTTATATCATTACCGAATGATATGGAAACATAATATAAACCAAAAATCAATTATTTGACATTAATGACAAGACAAAAATTGATATAACCTTTCCACTCTATTATATTCAATTAATCTTGGTCATTCTTCATCATCATATAATCAAACTTGAACATTACTATTAGTTATAGTAACAATCTCCCTCTTTGGCATTGATGGAAATAGTAACAATCTCCAGTGATCAATTTATAAAGGCACACTTCATTTTAATTCATATACTATACTCCCTCTGAGTTGTAACTTATCCTTTTCTTGATCTTCATTCTATAATCTTTCTCCTTCTTTGAGTAGTAATTTTTTTTACTATTCTTCTTTGACAATAATTTCCTTTTGAATTCCATCTTATTTATTCTCTCTTTACTAGGTCATCCGTTTTCTCTATGTATTAACAACATTCTCATTCTATACTTCTCAACTCCATCTTTTAATTCATCAATAGAACTCTCCCTCTTTCATATATTTTTTCATCAATGATATTCTCCCTCTTAGATCATATGTTCTTCTCCATCTTTGACAACAATGCCAAAGAAATATAAATTTCTCAAATTATACCTCAAGTGTTATAGATTTTCTATTGTAGTCATAAACATCCTTCACACCTTCAGCATTCACCTAAAGATTAAACACTAGCACCAAATCACAAAATAGATATTCTAATGAGTTCCTGAATTGATGTAGCATGTATCTTTGCTTAGTTCTCATTGGATAGGGGAAGAACCCCTAACTTACCTCAGAGATACTCAAAAGCATCCTTCGACAATGTTTTGGTAAACATGTCATCTATTTGTTCTTTATATTTCACATACTCCAATGCCACATGCTTATCTTGTACTTTCTTTCTCAAATAGTGATACTTAATAGATATATTCTTTGTCTTTGAGTGCATCACTAGATTCTTAGCTATGTTAATAGCACTAGTATATCACAATAAATTATAATTGGATCAGTAATCTCTTCATGCATACCTTCTAGTAGTTGTTTGATCCATACAATGTTAGAAAAATTCATAGCTGTAACACCATACTCACCTTCGGAAGTAGATTGTAAAATACAACTCTATTTCTTTCTTAACTAGGTCACCAATATTTCTCCTAGAAAGAAAGCTCCACCACTAGTGCTTTCTCTGTCATCAATATTTCTTGCCCATTCAGCATCAGTATATACCTTAAGATCAAAATCTCCTCCTTTTGTGTATAAAAGACCTAAATACTCAATCCCTTTCATATATCTAAATATCATTTTTACTGCACACATATGTGTCTCCTTTGAGTTTTTAGGAAACCATGCAACAACACCAATTGAATGTACAATATTTTTTCTACTATGGACAACATACTGTATTTTACTAATCATGGATCATTGAAGTGTCTCATTCACTTCCTTTGTGTCATCTTCCTTTGATAATTTGCAACCAGTAGCCATCGCTGTTCCAAACGGTTTTGATTCTTCCATATTGAAAGTCTTTAGGATCTCCTTGATCTACTCTGATTGAGTTATGTAGATCCCATCCTTAACTTGTTGAATTTGAAAATCAATAAATAATTTAATCTCTCCATTCATAGCCATCTCAAATTCCTTTCTCATCTCCCCACCAAATTATTTACACATTATCTCATTTCCACAAAATATAATATCATCAACAAATATCTCAGCAATCAAAATTTCATCGAAACTATCACATTTCAAGTATAAAATATTATTATCACTAGTCCTATCAAATCCAGTCTTAACTAAGTAAGAGTTCAATCTTTCATACCAAGCTCGAGGTGCCAGCTTCAATCCATATAGAGATTTATGTAGTTTCCATACCACATCCTTATTTCTTTTGTCAAAAAATCCATCAAGTTTTTCAACATAGACTTCTTCTTCAAGAATTCCATTCAGAAATGTACACTTAACATCCATTTGATAGACTTTGAATCCTTTGTAGGACTCATATACAAGTAATACTATTGCACTTTAAAATCTAGCAAGAGGGACAAATGTTTCACCATATTCAATACCTTCTTCTTGTGCATACCCGTTGTAGACTAATCTTGCTTTATTTTTTATCATATCTCCTTTCTCATTGAGTTTATTTCTTAAAATCCACTTTGTTCCAATCACATTATTTTCCTTGGTCCTCATTACTAATGACCAATTGTTATTCTTTTCTATCTGATCAATTTCTTCTTTCATAGAATTCATCCAATCTTCATTCTCTAGTGCATCTTTGACTAGTCTTGGATCAAATTTTGAAATCAAACACATGTTATCTTTCAACTTAGTTCTTGTCATGACTCCTGTATTTTTTCCTCCAATTATTCTACTTGATGAGTGGTGTCTTTTCACATATTTTTCCAATACAGGTTCATAAGATTTTTCATCAATATTTTCATCTCTCAATAGAAGCTCATCTTTCTCATCAGTTCCTTCTTGTTGTTGCTCAATTATATCAACCAAATTACCTTCTTTTACATAAAAAAATCTTTTTTAATCCTTAGGTTCCATTTTTCTATCCTCTTCATTCCTTTCTACAAATTCATCAATCATCACATTTTCACTTTCAACAATTTTTTTAGTAGCTTTTATCAAACATTTATATGCTTTTCTCTTTGATGAATAACCTAGGAATATACCTTCATCTCATTTTGACTCAAAATTTTTATTTTTAGAATCTTCCAGTATGTAACACTTACTTACAAAGATTTTGAAATAACTTACATTTAGTGTTTGACCAAACCAAAGTTCATAGGGTGTCTTGCTTTTACCTTTCTTCATTTGTATTCAGTTGAGAGTGTAAATTGTAGTACTTATGGCTTCTCTCTAGAATGTTTGTGCAAGCTTTTTGTCAATCAACAAGTTTATAGCACACTCAACAATAGATCTATTCCTTCTCTCAACTATCCCATATTTTGGTGGAGTCGTCAGTGTAAATACTTGTCTCTTGATTCCATGCTCATTAGAGAAGATATTAAATTCATTATCTAGATAAATTCACCTCCTTTATCAGATCTTAAACACTTCAATTATTTATCTGTTTCTTTTTCAAATCTTTCTTTATACCATTTAAATTTTTGCAATACATCATATTTATCTTATAAAAACATAACATATATCATTCTTAAATAATCATCAACAAAAAATGAAATATTGATCTCCATAATAGTTTTGAACTCTCATAGGACCAAAAAGGTCAATGTGAACCAATTCCAAAATACCATTGGTAGAGTAATTTTCTCTTGACAACTTGACTCAGTCCCTCTTCGGACATCACTTTATTAGGTTTTCATAATTTTGGTAAACCTCTAACTCTATGATTTTTACTCACTTTAATCAAGTTATCAAAATTCACATGAAAATTCTCTTATGCCATAGCCATCCATCTTCAATTTTAACAAACAAGAAACTCTTTGCATTAGTATCAAGATAAAATAAATTACCTCTTGATTGTCGACCGATTTCAATTAGATCTCCATCAACACCATAGATCTTCACATTTCTATTTTGAGATTCCATTTGATGGACATTATTATTTAGTTGTACAACACTCAATATATTATATTTTAAACCTCTAACCCAACATGCATGATTACATCTCATCTATTAAATACGATTTATCATTTACCTTTTGTAGGGCATAGAGCATCATTGCCAAATTTGACAAATCCTCCTTCATACTCTTCTAGGTTCTTAAACTTATCAATATCACCATTCATATGATGTGAACATCCACTATCAATAATCCATGGGTCTGGTTTACTTACATGAGAAACACGTGGCTTTTCATCTTCATACTTATCTTAATCTGAGTCTTCCTTTACTACAACATAGACAACTTTGTATCTTTCTTTAGTATCATTAGATTCATCATCAGTTACACCTTCCTCTGCTAGGGAGCAAGACTTCTTACCTTTTTCCTTTTAATCTCTAAATCTTTGGTGTAATTTGTCTCTTTTTTCATTCTTATCATTCTTTTCATCATCGGGATATCTAGATGCAAT
Source organism: Chamaecyparis obtusa (assembly GCA_027943335.1). NCBI lineage: Eukaryota > Viridiplantae > Streptophyta > Pinopsida > Cupressales > Cupressaceae > Chamaecyparis > Chamaecyparis obtusa. The sequence continues at coordinate 673,260 of BSBK01007594.1, read as the reverse complement.
ATATCCAATCTTATTACTATTGAAACATTTCAATGGTAACTTGCCTTTATACTTGCCTTTACCTATAGGTAGTCTATTAGCCAACACTACTTTCAATTCCTCTTTCTCTTTTTCTTTGATTAGGATACATTCATATTTATTTCCATATGATTTTTTGTGATTATCTCTTTCTCTTATTGATGGTCCAATACTTACAAATGACTTGAAGGAAGTCTCAATAGTTGGTATACTATTATAATAATTGCTAAGATCAAATGCAGTCAACTTACTAATTAGGGCTTCAAGAGTAACAACATTGTTAAATATAGATCTCAATTCTTGAATAGCAGATACTCTAATAGCATATTTAGAAGAAAGACTCCTCAAGATTTTACTTACCACTTCTTCATTTGTCAAAGTTTCACCAGCATCTCTGATGGCACTAACAACTTCCTTGATTTGACTACTATATTGAGTGATGTTCTCTTCATCCTTCATTGTCATTTCATCACACTTTCCTCTCAGAATATCAACTTTAGCCTTTTGTACATGTTGATAACCTCCATATATAAGTGCAATTCTATCCCATATTTCTCTTGAATTGGCACAATCCTTAACATCATTGAATTTAGTATCTGTGAGGGAAGAAGCAATCACTATCATTATCAAGTTTTTTTCCTAATTTTCTCTCATCTAATCAAATGTTAAAGCTGTGATAGGCAATGGAGTGTAGTCATTATCCAACACATTCAATGTAGATTCTCCAATCCCATTTAGATACAATCTCATTATGCTTTTCCATGTTGAGAGACTTTCTTTGTTCAATTTAGGTACTTCACTCCTATACATCTCTAGAACTTTTACTCAAGTATTTTAAACTTATCTCTTCAGAGTGCTTATCTCTGATACCGATTGTTGGATTATGAAGAGGAGGGGTGAATCAATAATCCCTAATTCCAAATATCTAAAAAAAATTTCTCTAATTAACTTGGTATCATCTCGGTTAAACACACTTTACTATTTATCGACAATAATAAATAAACCATAACAATCAGTAAATCATTCATAAAAATCATTCAAAACATGTAACACCATTATTTAACATGGAAACCCATCTTTGAGAAAAACCATTGTGGGAATTGTTACCCACTAAGAAAATACTCTTCTGAAGTACGCTTGATTAATAGCCAATCTGGTTAAAGATTACAATACACACTCTTAGGTGTGATCGAGTCAAGGGATTTAGCTCAGATCTATTAGGATCTTCACCTTGTTAGGAGTATCATTGTTATAGGGATTCAAACACTCTTTAGAATGTTACTTTTTTTAAAGATTTTACAATATAAGACTGTTAAGTCCATTTTTTAAAGAGATTTCTCTGTTACAAATGCTAGTAAGCAATAGTAAATAAAATGGCTTGTAGATTTGAAACTATCTTTACTTAATCAGATCCTTTTTATTCACTTTAATCTTCACTTCAATTCTTCACTTTCCACTGGCTTCAACACTTCATTAGATCCCCCTTTCCCACTCAGAATCTCTATGTTCCTTCTTCACTACTTCACTTGGTGACTCTTCTTTTTATTACTTTCTTAGCTATTTTTTCATACAAATCCATCCTTTATATATATAATTTTCACCTCTTAATCTCCTCTATTATTTTTTACCTTAAACAATCTTAACTATCCAATTCATTATACCTTGAATCTAGATCTTGGTAGCACATTTTTTTTTACATTGGAACTTGAACTTTTCTAGAAACTTTTTCCTACTATTTTTTCCTCTTAGCTCTTTCCATAGATCTTCTCCTTGAATATTCATAACTATAGACCACTATAACTAACTTTCCTTGTCATCATGATCATCCAACTCATCATAGATAATCACTAAATGTCAATTCAATCCTTATTTAATATTTTTTCCTTTCTTGGTGCCCTTCATCGGCATTTTGGTTAAATTCACTTGGTGCCTAAAAATTTCCTTTGTTGTTTGGTGGCTTGAGTTCCTTTTTCTTTACCGAGTTACCTTTCATTTACTTTTTACCTTACCAAGTGACCTTTCCTACTCATTAGCCAAAATAGATTTGATCACCAACTTGACAAAACTTCATTACCATATTTGACTGACTTAACATTATCATACATTAGGTAGAAAAAAATTATATCAACTTGACCTTAACATTTTAAATCTATATTAGTTACCCATTTAAGTTCTTCATCTTCATAACATCTCATTTCTTCTTCTTCTTAACTCATTATACTTATATCATTACCAAATTATATGGAAACATAATATAAAAGAGAAATCAATTGCTTGACATCAATGACTAGACAATAACTTATCTACCCTTTCTACTCTCTTGTATTCTCCTAATCTTGGTTGGTATTCATCATCAAATTATCAAACTTCAACATTACTATCTATTATAGTAACAAGTGCACTATGTAAAAATGACTATACTCTATTAAAGGTATTACAAAGAGAATGTATATGCATTTAAGAACACTTCATAGAGCTCACTTCTTGATTACAATCAGGGATACAATCCTTTATATAAAGCTTGCTACCTTACAAGATCATTAAAATGATCAATTGGAGCTAATTTAAACTACTAAAATAGAATCTAATAATACCTAATTATAGTTATGCATACGTTGATTACTCAAATCTGTTACTCATATACTCTTACTACACTTTTTTGTTATTCTTCTTTGATCAGAAGCTTAGATCTAACTCCCTTATCTCAAATCCTTGACTCCCCACCTTTTCACATGTAACAACAACTTCCTAATTTATCAATCTTATATGTTTGCAACCCTAAATCTTATTGCCTCATGTCAACTTGAAAACATTTTAGGGATATGGGAAGCGTGTAGATCAAAATAGCCAAATTTAAAATTCAAATAATAATGTGAACCAAAATAATCAGGTACATATCAAGCCATAAATAGTACCTCCATTGTTTGAACAAAAACTTTCCCACCAAAACTGATTTATAGCATTCACAAACAAATTTCTCCACCATGTCCGTTGTTTTGATTATTATCCATAAAAATTGATACATGAATACATGTATCTTTTATAGAAAGTATGTACCAACCTCCAAAATATGGAATTAGCATCTACATACCTCTAACATGCTTCCCTTACATTTTAAACTACTTATCTTCAAAAAATAAACCTCACCAAGCCAAATATTGTATACTTGGTAGAATACCATGTTCTTCATGTCATACTTAGCTAATTTCTTATTACAAACCATTCTAACTTTTAGTGTGATATAATACTGCAATGTTTGCATGTGAAAATTGAGTTTGATTACCATTAATGACAACACATAAGAATCTTTGCAATGTCTCTTGCTAGCATTATTGTCATAAATTTAAACATTATGAAAGTGAATGCTAGAAGAAGAAAAATAATTAGTCAAGGAAGAATGAAAATGTGGTTGATGCGATTGTAGTTGATGGTAATCAATCCACAAACCTCATCATTTGTAATATTGGCGAAGAAGGCAGCCTTGAGGTCTAGTATCTGGATAGTGATTGTAGTAACCACATAAGTGGTGATGAAGGTCTTTTTTCTCTTATTGATATAAAAATATTTATTTTAAAATTAAAATGGGGAACAACAAAATTATTCTAGTTGTGGGAAAAGGCTCGATTATGATATGCATCAAGCAAGGTTAAAATAAGGAGATTCAAAATATTTATTTTTCCTCTAGTATTAAGCACAATCTGATTAGTGTTGCACAAATCATTCAAAATAGATATAGAGTATTGATAGATAATGGATAATGTGTCATCTATGAGAAAGGTAGATGTAAGAATGTACTTGCAGTCATCCAAATGACAAAGACACAAATATTTCCATTGAGGATAGAGACATTCTTTTCTTCCCAGTATGTAGTTGTACCTCCCAAGAAAGTATGCATAATAGTACAACATCAATCAACATTCAAGAGTGTGGTTGAAAACCCATCCAAGATATGGCATCTCAAGTATGGATACTTAGGCTATGCTAGTTTGAGTTTATTGTCCAAGAAAATAGCAGTAGATGGTTTGCCAAGTATTGTAAAGTCTAGTAGAAATTGTGAGGCGTGCATTTTGGATAAGCAACATAGGTCACCCTTTAAATCTAGTAACTCTAGAAGGGTGAGAGCACCATTAGAGCTTTTGAATACTACTTTATTTGGCCCTATGAAAACCACATCCATTGGAGGGAGTACATATTTTATGACCCTTATTGATGATTTCAACCATACAACATGGGTATATTTTTTGAAGCATAAATCTAAATCTTTTGATAATTTTTAACTATTCAAAGAACAGGTTGAGAAATAAAGTGGACTTTATGTAAAATTCATAAGGTTAGATAGAGGGGGAAGGTATTGTTGGAGATTCTCTAGCAAGACAAAGTGTTGACTGTATGTTTGTCATTGGTGACAACATATGGTAAGCAGCATGCATGGAAGACTAATGGAGAGATCTATGAGTATATGTTTCATAGATATGTTATCAGCATGATATCATAGATGTAGAGGTTGATTCAAAGTGAAGACAGTAATACAACAGTCTGTATCCATGAGTGTTCCTGACAGGTCCTAGGAAGAGTTCTATATGAGATTTACAGTATGGTTATAATGAAGCCCTGCACATTTAGATTTATGTTTTAGACATATGTATGATAATATTTTCAAAGACGTAGAGTTTTTTATGTAGTACAGGTTGAGTTATGAAGTCTCTAATTGATAGTCACAATTTCTTGAGTTTATCTAGAAGAGTCGACATTGATTTTATTGTTGTAGTTGTTGCGCCTATCAGTTTGATATGCATTCTTGGATTAGTGTTTGGAGAAGAGTTAAGAATGATTACTTAAGAGCACATGACATAATTCAGCATGAGAAGAAAGTATCAGTTAATTTGGTGGAGCTGACAGTGTGAAGCAACGCGTCTACTTATATTGAGTTGGGTAGTCCTAATTTGTGTTGCGTGCTTAGTAGAGACAACTGAGATGTTATTGTTGGAAATATTCAAGACTAGCCAAGTTACTGAGAGGGGAGGGGTGAATCAGTAACTTCAAAACTTTTATATTAATTTCAGATCTTAACCATATTCCAAATAACATTAGCTCATTGATCTAATTGCATGCATGAGAAACTAAAAACATAAAACATTCATAACACTTTGAACACACAGATTTGGTGACCCAGAAACCTTCCAAATAGAAAGTAAAACTGGGGTGGAGATGATACCCACAAAACTTCAATACTGTAGTATAAAGTTTTCTGGTTAATGCTTACAATGATCACTTCTGATGATCTGCCCTGTTAGTGTACACACTAAAATATGCACTTCTATGAACCATTACATGGAAGGTTACTCAAGAATGAGGCCTCACAAAGCGGCTCATAGCTCTCTATGCATGGAGTTGCAAGGTTGAAAATTGCTCTCAGCTAGAGCTACAAGCTTGTGACCTTGCTAGTCAACCATACAATGAGAGATTCAAGTGAAGACAAGGGCAAGAGTGCCAATGTCTCCAAGAATCCAAATATTGAATGCAATGCAAGCTATATGAGAATGCAAATCTAAGCTAAATGATAACAATGCAATGCTTGAAAAGAAATCTAATCTATGAAAGGAAAGTACAATGCAACTAATCTATGAAAGGAAATAGCAATGGATTACAATGCCTCCTATTTAGACTATGTGTGATTGCATAAAAGGAAATCTACACTAAGAATGCCATGAATGCAACTATGAAAGTAAAACTATTATGAAAGGCAACTAAGAATGATGAAAGCAACAAGTCTTCAATGTCTTCAAAAAGCTCCAAATGTACCTAGAAAACCTGCAGCATAACAATAGCATAAAATATGGATGTATGCAAATGAAAGAGAGAGCTCTCATTTTATAAGAAATGAGGTGAAATGGACCATGGAGATTAAGAGGCAAAAAGTCTTAATCAGCGGTGGAGCTTGAAAGAGGAGCAATCCATGTGCACAAACATCCTCCAATGAGAGTGAAGTGTTGACTTTTGAGCCTCATGTGAGACAAAAAGTGCTTTTTTCCCTTTTTATAAAATAGGAATAATGTTTTATTTGTGCAACTTAGGATAAGAGGAAAGTGGGCTTTTTATTTAATTGAAAGGGGAGGAAATATTCCTTTTAATTAAATAAAGACTTAGGATAAATGGTTAGCCCATAGGATAAAAATCCAATATATGATCGAAATTAAGACTTTGATCAAGAAATTGATATTGTTGAAAATATTGATTATTGATAAAATTGATTCAGGGTTGATAAATCAAATAAATGGGGCCCAAAGTCTAGGCGACCATTTTAGGATGCATACATTTGCCCCTCTTTGACTAATGTGTGATCGATTTGGGAACACATGTAGTCAAAGAATGAAGTTGAAATGTGAGATCGATCTGGGATCACAAAACAACTCAGATATGAGGTCGATTCGGGATCACATCTGGACAAACATAAACAAAAGCTTAGACCAACACCGTCGCTGCTAGGTGCAAATCAAGCTTTAGACAAAACTATCACCATCGCTGCTAGGCAATAATCAATGTCTAAAAATGGGAGATAAGAATCTCAAGTTTTGAGCAAAAGCTCACAAAAGATGTCTGAATCAGGAAAATCAAGAGAATTAGGGATGAGAATCCCATAAATACTGCCCCCTCGGAATCGAAATCGAAATCAGGTAGAGAGGAGAACAGCGAATTGATAAGGATTTGATCAAATTAGAATGAAATCACAATCGAATGTAAGAGACAATAGGTTAACCATTAGGCAATGAAACATGCCCCAGCGAGGAAGTAGAAGAAAAGAGATAGAAGACTAGAAATAGCACGAATGAAAGACTAGAAAATTGAGAGACATGGAAGGAAGAAAGTCCACCGAAAATCAAATTATACCTCAAAAGGTCAGTCAACTGCGCAGAAGGGGGGAAAGAATTTTGAAACACGATTTTGACTATGAAGATGACCTCGGATTTCGATTTCGAGTCCGAAAATGGATCCAGGACGTCGAAATTAGCTAGGGGTGCAATTTTCGCGCAATTCCGAGGTGTTTTGAAAATTAGGTCAAAAAGTCAAAATGCTATAAAAGGGGTCAAAATGTCATTTTCAAAAATCATTTGTCTTTTAGTGATTTGAGAATTTCAGAGCTTTAGAGAGAGAAAATAGCTCAGCAAGCAGGAGTTCCCGTCCACAGGCATCGATTCGAGCGCGCCCGGTTGCATAACCGGCCACCACACTATCCTGCCCCGGTATGTTTTCGAAAAACTCGAGCTTTTTGATCATTTCTAGCATTTAATAGCTTTTTTAGCACGTTTTTTTCAAATTTTAAATTTCAAAAATTTTTTGTTGTGCGAAATATCGCGCGATACTTTAGAAGTATCGCGCGCTTTGGGGAGAAGTATCGCGCGATACTTCGCGCGCCCCAAAAGTATCGCACGCTTTGGGCATCAGTATCGCACGATACTCGGTGAAAGATCGCGCGATAGCGGGCGAAGTATCGCCCGACATAAGGTTTATCGCCCTACTATAGGGAGAAGTATCGCACGATACTTCTCTGAAAAAGAATATCGCCCAGTTGAAAATTTTGATATTTAATGCATTTTTGAGCAAAAACGACATGGGTCTAGACAATGTTACGTTTTTAAGATGTTTTATACTGAGTTTTTGGACATCCATCATGATATGTACTAACAACGGGTTTGGTTTTGGCTTGCAGGAGGTTTTTCCGGCGCTCATCATCAGAGCGCCGAAGGTGACTGGGTTGCGGTGTGTCTGAGATCTGGATGATCCGGGCAATGCCGATATCAGGGCTATGGGATTCCGGTATCTGTTGAGATACCCATATATCCGAGCAGACCATGGGTTGTTGACTGCTCTTGCCGAGAGATGGCATAGTGAGCACAACACCTTCCATCTGCCTACTGGAGAGGCGTCGATCACTTTGGAGGACGTCTACAGGATCTTACGAGTGCCATGCCACGGAGAGCCTGTAAGTATAATCATGTTTTGAGATATAATCATAAATGTGATGTTTCCATGTGATGAAAACTAAGATGATTTATTTGTTGTCACAGGTATACTATGATCAGGACGTCACTGAGGGGCGCCGGTTGATTCAGGAGATGTTTCAGGATGTGACCATCCTAGACAGGCATGTCAGCTGGGAGCGACTGCTTGATGACTTCGGCAGAGATTATCCGGTGCCATGCATTGTGGCATCTATCATTTCACAGATCCTGATGACTGATCGCAGTCAGAAGGGATTCCCGCTCGGATGGGGCAGGCTACTGGTAGACTTGGTAGGCAGGCCTCGACGGATGGCATGGGGGCCTGCGATCTTAGCAGAGATGTATCATGAGCTGCATGAGATCGTCTACAGGGACGGTCGGACATGGGCGTGTGGTGCCATCCTGGCACAGGTATGGGCATGGGAGCACATTGCTGTAGTGCGTCCCAGGGTTCAGCCGAGGGAGAGGAGGTACCCATTCATTTATAGGTACATCGGATTTATATCACATGCCCATTCAGGGGATGTGACCTACTATCGGCGGATTCTGGATGAGATAGCCTCATTCACATGGAGGCCATACAGGGATGTGGAGGGATGGAGTGATGCAGATGAGGAGCTCAGTTATATGCTATGCAGTCGGCCACTGGTAGGTCGACATGCAGATATCACAGAGAGGTTTTGCATCAGTCGGGTGTAGCGGCAGTTCGGGAGGCAGCAGCGAGTCTCGACAGAGACTACCACATATGCCAGGGCCAGAGACGAGGAGGGACATGGGTGGCTACCCATGTTGGATTATCAGCAGGCTGTCGCAGAGACAGCGAGTATCAGGAGCGAGCCCTGGGAGTATTTCCCAGATGTGGCAGACGCAGGGGCTGATGGAGCCTACAGAGCAGAGCGGCGGAGGGTACCATTCCCTCGATTTACAGTACCAGATGCTCAGGTGCCAGCGCCAGGAGGAGAGGGAGGAGAGGGAGGAGAGGGAGGAGACGGAGGGGACGGAGGAGAGGAGGGAGGAGATGGAGGGGATGGCGGGAGGGGGAGAGGGAGGAGGATGGAGAGAGGAGAGGGGTCGGGATCAGGTGGCCGGAAATGGTCACGGGGACAGAGATCAGCCACTCCTGAGGAGGAGGTGAGACCAGCTCGCCGGCAGGCAGAGGTACAGCAGGAGCAGCCTGCGGGGGGAGAGGACCTGAGAGCCCAGATACAGGCTCGGGAGGCAGAGATACAGCAGCTGCGGACCACCATAGCTGTGAGAGATCAGCAGCTCCTGGATCTGAGGGCAAAGCGGGATCAGCAGATAGCTGATCTTAGAGCAGAGATAGCACGCCGTGAGGCGATGGCACAGACCGAGGCACTGGAGCTCCGACGGGAGTCAGCGAGGGCTGCTTATTATCACGGATTATATCTGCAGGCCGTCCCTGAGGGTGAGAGAGCACCATCATACTCTCAGCGGGTAGGGGTATCAGACGTGGCTTTTGATAGGAGAGCTATGCCTCCTCCACCACCACGAGCTCCTCATGAGGGTGGTAGCGAGTCTTAGGGTTAGGTCTTAGATGTTTGGACATATTTTGAGACTGTTGATCCAGATTTTGGGATCTCATATTGTATATCATGACATTTATTGATTTATGAGATTACTGGATGTTCGGTATATCATGTGTATTTGTCTCACTTATGATGGATGTATCAGTTTATGTATATTGTCTTGTCATTTTGCTCAAAATGCTTATGTATGTGCTTATGTATGTTCTCTCTCATAGTTGTATGTTTAATTCTCATATGTATGATGTAGACTTATGTTTCTTGAAAATGACAGTTTTGATATAGATATGATGATGTGATTAACCCCTTGTGATGAATAGGAACAGGTTCGAGATGAAAAAGACAAGGAGCGAAAGACATGATCAAGAAGAAGAGAAGGTGAGCGCAGTTGACTAACAGGTCCATGTAGGAAAAAAAGAGAGCTCTCTCCATGTGCAAGATGCAAGACTAGACTAACATGACCCTAAAAATGCAAGCTACTATGAAAGTGGTTGACTTGCAAGGTCACAACGCTTATAGACATCTAATTATCATCATCGAGCGTTATTGGTAGCGTCGTAAGATCATACAATATACACTAGCATAACTATGTGAATATGAATATGATCTTTATCAGATAGGAATGTGGAAATCTCACCTAGGCATCAAAGACATGTAGGTCAAGATGACTAGCACAGTGAGATTACCTAAGTTTAATATAGCAAGATTATACTCGCATCGAGACACAAGGAAAGTCAAGATGGCTACAAGTGTGCACTCGCAAAACAGTCAAGGATAATACCTTGTCAATCCATAGTGTCAAGTAGGACCAGCATAAATGCTCATGACAGTTAGAATCAACAAAATATACCCACAAGCAGATAAAGAAAGAAAACATGTTCTCATTCCCTCAGTCTTCTAGCTATGCATCATCGAAAACTTCTCAGGGAGAGATCACTCATCAAAGAAATCCTCATAGACAGCACACAAAGAAAAATAAAGTCATCATATCGTCAGTGAGTTGATTGTTTAAGTGCGTGTGTGTTGGTCATAGAGTCAAATTCTGAGTATCATATCTGCAAATGGGAAATATCGCATCATACTTTGGACTATTGGGTAAGACATCTGATAAGTGTTAAGAAACACTCGACGCAAGGGTAGTGTTGAAAAAAACACTGTTTGGGGTGGTGTTGAAAAACACCTGTTGTGGAATGCCCCCAGAGACAAACGCACCAAAAGGACCTATGCGAATAGTTATGCCCCCTAGACAAAGACAAAGACCAATTCCAGACTAGGTCAAATAACGTCAAGGCATGATGGAAAGTGGTTAAGTGTCGAGGACGCATGCTAACAAATAGGGGTACAAAAGGCCTCAAGTAGCGCCTGTTTCCAGGTTTTCACCACTTAGAATCATTTTTTTCATTTTTTCATTTTTTTGATTTTTTTGTATTTTTGCTACCAAGGCGCCTATTGCTAGGTTTTCACCAAGGCACTTTTTCTATTTTTTCTATTTTTTTGAATATTTTGATTTTTTTGTATTTTTTCAGGACATTTTATGCTTTTTAGGATTTTTTCAGCATCATATATCAATTTTTTTGGAATTTTTTTCAGGACCAATAAAATATATACAAAAGATGTCCCCAGACAGAACGGGCATCAAGGATAGAACTTCTTAAGATGCACAATGTTGATGGGATCAGGGAGCTGTTCTCCATCAGGATCTGACAGTAAATACGCACCAGTACCAAAAGCAGCTGTGATGACATATGGTCCGAGCCAGTTAGGTTCAAACTTGCCCTTTTGCTCTCTGTTTTGTTGGTTCTTAGGGTTTTCTCGTAAAACAAGATCACCTATTTGAAATTCTCTAGGGCGAACCTTCTTGTTGAATGCCTTGGACATACGCTTCTGATACGCTCTCATATGATCAAAGGAAGCCTTACGCTTCTCATCTAGAAGTTCTAGTTCCTGCAACCTCATGGCACGGTAATCCTCATCTGTAATCAAACCTTTGAGTGATACTCTGAGGGATGGTATCTCGACTTCTAAAGGTAATATTGCTTCAGCGCCATAGGTGAGAGAGAAAGGAGTGGCCCCTGTAGGTGTGCGAATGCTTGTTCGGTAAGCCCATAGTGCTGGATTAATTTGTAAGTGCCAATCCCTACCATTCTTGTGTACTGTTCTATGAAGAATCTTAAGAATGGTTTTGTTAGAAGCTTCTGCCTGTCCGTTTCCTTGTGGGAAATATATGGAGGACCAATGTTGCTTGATTTTAAACTTTTGGCATAGGTGCTTTAGGTCTTTATTCTTAAATTGACCTCCATTGTCAGTAATGATCTCAGAAGGCACTCCAAATCGGCAAATGATATGGTTCAAGATGAACAAAGAAATGGTCCTTCCTGAAGCAACAGAAAGTGGTACGGCCTCCACCCATTTTGTGAAGTAGTCAGTGGCAGTAATGATGAACTTGTGTCCACCTGATGAGTTGGGGTGAATTTGCCCAACCAGATCAAAGGCCCAGTGCTGAAATGGCCAATGAGAAATAGAAGGGATCAGCTCCCTACCTGGAGCATGAATCAGGTTGCCGTGTTTCTGACATTTTTCACATGACTTAGCAAAGGTGACTGCGTCTATCTGCATTGTGGGCCAATAATATCCCGCCCTAAGCAACCTTCGGGCCATGGCAAGACCATTAGAATGCCCACCACAAATGCCCTCGTGTATGTCAGCTAACGCTTGGTTGGATTCCTCCTTTTCCAAGCACCTAAGGAGTGTCCCATCTAAACCCCTTCTATATAAGTCACCAGAGATGAGGGTGTGGCGAGAGGTGTTACGGATGAGGTTTCAGCGTTCGGAGCGGGTGAATGTGTCAGGGATGATGCCATCACGAAGATATGAATAGATAGCACCATATCGGGAAGACTCGTGTGTGATAATGGCACAAATGATACGGCTTTCAGAGGAGTCAAAGATGGGATGGTGTAGCTCTTCCACCAGGAATTCAAATCTGGATTCATGTGTCTCCAACTGGAGAAGTGAAGCTAATGTGGCCATGGCGTCTGCAGCTTTGTTCTCTATCCTAGGGATTTGTTGAAACATCACAAAGGTGAAATAGTGTTTCAAAGAATCAACCATCTTTTTATAAGGTATCAATTTGTCATCCTTGGTTTGATACTCTTCATTGACTTGGTTGATGATTAGCTGAGAATCCCCAAAGACATGTAATTCTGTGATATTCCATTCTATAACCATTTTCAAGCCATTAGTTAAAGCTTCATATTCTGCAATATTATTGGTACATGGGAATAATAGTTTATAAGACTTCGGAATGTTGTACCCATGTGGAGAAACAAATAACACTCCAGCACCTGATCCATTTTGCATGCGGGAGCCATCAAAGAACATTGTCCAAGTGCGAGTAGTGGTGTATAAGATGTGTTCATCTGGGAATTCCACTTGGACTGGCATACTATCCTGAATTGGAAAATCAGCTAATTGGTCAGCAATAGCTTGTCCTTTGATTGCCTTCCTTTCAACATACTCTATGTCAAATTCAGTGAGGACCATCATCCATTTAGCAAGTCTACCCGTCAGGGCAGCCTTACCAAGCAAATATTTAAGGGGATCAATTTTGGCAATCAAGTGTATGGTATGAGCAAGCATGTAGTGGCGCAACTTTTGAGAAGCAAACACCACCGCGAGACAAGACTTCTCAATATTATTGTAATTGATCTCATAAGAGACTAGAGTACGGCTGATATAGTACATGGCCCGTTCTTTCCCAGTATCATCTGTTTGAGCCAATAATGCCCCCAGGGAAGTGTCTGTAGCTGAGATATATAGAAGCAATGGTTTCCTTGGAATAGGAGGCATTAAGATCGGAGGATTAGCCAAGTATTGTTTGATCTGATCTAGGCTCTTTTGACAATCCTCATTCCAAACACAAGAAGCACCCTTATGTAATGTCTTGTTGAAGGGTTGTGCTCTATCTGCAAGCTGAGAAATAAACCTCCTAATTGATTGAAGACGTCCTTGAAGACTTCTCATTTGGCTGATATTTCGAGGAGGTGGCATATCTAGGATTGCTTGGACCTTTTCGGGATCAACCTCGATACCTTTTGCTGATATTATGAATCCTAAAAGTTTGCCTGAGGTGACGCCAAATGCGCACTTCTTTGGATTCAATCTGAGTTGAAATTGTTCCATACGATCTAGAATTACTTCCAGATCCTTGAGGTGTGTGTCCCTTTTTCTTGATTTTGCCAGGGTATCATCCACATAATCTTCCATATTTTTGTGCATCATATCATGAAAGATAGTTGTCATAGCTCTTTGGTAGGTTGCTCCTGCATTCTTTAACCCGAATGGCATGACGTTCCAACAATAGGTTCCCCATGCGCATGTAAAGGCTGTTTTCTCTTGGTCTTCAGGAGCTATTTTGATTTGATTATACCCCGAGAAACCATCCATTAGGGAATATATGTCATAGCCTACCGTCATGTCCACTATCATGTCAATGTTTGGAAGTGGAAAGTCATCCTTTGGGCATGCTTTGTTTAGATCTCTAAAATCTGTGCAGACACGGATGGACCCATCATGTTTGGAGACCGGTACTATGTTTGAGATCCATTCTGCATAATCGATGGCTCTAATGAATCCAGCTTTCAAAAGTTTTTCTAATTCTCCTTTGACAAGTAGAGCTATATGTGGATGCATTTTTCTTAGTCTCTGTTTGACTGGCTTGACTCCTGGAGCTATAGATAAGTGATGCATTATGAGATTTGTGTCAAGCCCTGGCATGTCTGAGTAGGTCCATGCAAAATTAATTTTCTTTTTCTGTAAAAACTGTACATATGCCTTGGTCTCTTCCTCTGATAAAGACTGAGCAAGATGGACTATCTGAGGGCTTTCTTCTGTGTTTAGATTGACCGGCTTTGTTGGTTCAATCAATATTGATGATCTATCCTGGAAATAACTTGGCAAGTTATTAAGTACCCCATCCTTAGGTGCCTCAAAGAGGTTTTCACCTTTGGATGCGTCATTTCTTTTTACTATTTTTGGTTCTGACACTGCCACAAAGTGGTTTTCGCCATCAGACCTATTTTTCTTTTTCTCTTTTGTTTTGAGACTGAGGTACTTAATATCAGGCTCCGTCATGCTGGTTGTTGGTTCACTGGTGGAAGAAGCCACGGGTTCGAGAGCATTTAGATAGCAAGCAATCTCGTAATCGTTGCGAAATGTGAGGAATGTGGGCTCGTGGTGGCGCTGGGGCCAGTCAATCAGGTCAAAGTGGACAAGGGGCAAGTCAATGGTAGGTTCGATGTTGTGAATGTGAAAGGTGTCATCTCTGGTGACCATATAATCGGAGCTCGTCAAGTCTTCTCCTAAGATACCTGAATTGGGGCTCATCCTATCAAACGAAGCATCGTCTACTAAGGCGATTTGAGGAGGGCAATCCTCTAGTCTGACACTAGGATCGTTAGTTGCATCGGGTTGGGTACTATAGGCATGAATAATATCCACATCTAGATCAATTGTTGCATCTGAAAGCGAATCCCATTCATATTCATGGGAGTCTGTCTCTGAGTCATCATTTAGGCCTCGTGATGTAGAAGCCTCAAGGTTAGGAAGGGTTTCCCCCTCTCTAGTGCTAGTATTGGTACTATCCGTCGCAGCTAGGACAGTAACACTTTCCTTTGTCGATCTAGAAGTCACACAATCACTATCCGTCGCAGCTGGGATAGTAGGATTATTAAGCATCAAATCTGTGGAATCTCCCCAAAGAAGATTCGTTGAGGGCACCCAATCATCAGACACATCTTGTTGGTTGGAGAGATCGGGTGTATAATCTGCATCACTATCGCTGTCCGTTGCAACTGGGACAGGGATACCTTTCTTCTTCTTGTTCTCAAAACCTAAGCCGATTGTGGACTTATTTTTGCATCCAAAGAGAGCATGATCAAGAGGCTCAGCTTTAGCATCCAGCCTATGACTAAGGGGACCAAAGCCCGGATATCCCATATTTTTGACCAGTGTATATCCTTTCCCATAAGTTTCAGGTGAAGGAGCAAAATTCTCATTATGTTTGTATTTCTCTTCGTGATATATCTAGTTCCTTACAGCAACTTCCTCTTTCTCTTCTTGAATGGGGACCGAAGACTCAACAAATTTCCCAAATAACATCATTGCTGATGATGAAGGCTTCACATTTGGGGAGGGTCTCCCGTAAGACCTAGGAGAGATTGGCATTTTTGTAAAAGAATCAATCTTATAATCTCCCATCCCAAGGTCCATGGTCTTGAATTTCTGCTTGCATTGTTCAAGTGGACTACTAAGATTGTCAGCTTCTCTATTCAAAGGTACATGTGATCCCGCAGAAATGTTATTAACTGATAGAGCACTGTCTCCCGGGATGCAAATTTCTACACCATTATGGGGGAGCTTAACACACTGGTGATATGTCGATGGGACTGCCTGCATTTCATGAATCCATGGCCTACCTAGCAAAATGTTGTAGGCGAGAGGTCCAACATCAACAATTTGGAACAATATGTCTCTTTCTACAAGACCGATACGAATAGGCAAAACAGCCAATCCCTTAGAACTTCTTTCTGCTTCATCATATGCTTTGATTGTGATTCTTTTCTTTGTGTCAATGACGTTCTCAGAATACCCTAGAGCTAGCAGCAAACTCAGAGTACAAATATTGAGCCCCGCACCCCCATCTATTAGTACACGTCTAACACGGGTTTTATGAATCATGACCTCGATGTGTAAGGCCAAATGATGTGGGTGACTAATGGATTTGTCATCTTCTTCTGAGAAGGTGAGGAAATGAGGGCTAGCCAAATGGTTGACCATGTTTTGGAATTGGTCGATATCTAAGTTATTAGGGACATTGGCTGCTCGCAAGGCATCCTCGAGGACGCGCTTGTGTTTAGGAGATAATTCTAAAAGCTCAAAAATGGATATCTGAGCGGGTGTACATTGTAGTTGGTCAATAAGGTTGTAATTGGAATCAGGACCAACGACAGGTTTTGGAGGAGCACGTTTGGACGTGGGTTGTTTAGACTTGCTAGTGCTAGGACCTTTGATGATAATGGGTGCTTGAGCCTGTCCCCTAGTGACAACATTGAGGGACCGGGGCATTCCTTGTGTGTGAGGACCTCTTATCACCACAGCGGGTCTTTCATTAGTCATAGGAATTGAGTCCACATTATGTCCATAAGGATCTTTCTTTCTCACCATGTTGATATTAGCGTCCGCCACTTCAAGCATATTAATCACATTATCAGCATGTGTGTATGTATAGTTAATAGCCGCCTTGCCATTCTTACTAGAATTCTCTCCTTTTTCATATTTAGGCAAGGGCTCTTTAAAGGCTTTATGGTCTGCATTAGTAGTTAACCCACCCACTTGTAATTATCCTTTCTCAATAAGGTCTTGGACAAGATGCTTGAGTTTGAAACAATTTTCTATGTCGTGTCCAATCCCATTATGGAAAACGCAAAAAGCCTTAGCATCCCACCAATGAGGTAAAGGATCTGGTATTCGATGTTTTGTAGGATCCTGTGGGTGCGCCAGATTATGAGCAACTAGTGTCTTAAAAACATCTGCATAGGATTCTCCCAATTTAGTGAATTGTCTTTTCTCCGTTTTAGATCTCTTTTGATACTGAGGTTTGTCTTGTTGCGTTGATGATGTTTGCAACTTCATAGCTTGAACTGCATGAGAGAGATTAAGAACTCCTTCATTTTTGACTTGAGATGAATCAACAACTCCGTCGTTGACGACTTGCTTGTTTTTGTTCCAAAAAGAGTTCTTTTTGTCCTTGTTACCATTAGTATTGTTATTTTGGCTATTGTTGTTATTTGTTGGTTTAGCCAAAATTCCTTGTTCTTTTAGGACGTCCTCAATGCGACATGCCACCTCTACCATAGTATCAAAAGAATTCAATGGAATTTTCTTGACTTCATACTTGAGTTCTGGTATTAGATTGTTCACAATGATATCAATTCTCTCTTCTTCAGGGATTGTCCTTGGGTATTTCGAACACAATCGCCTCCATCGTTGCAAAAAGGTGACAAAAGATTCCCCTTGATTTTGCTTAAGTTTACACAAATCAAGCATGGTGACCGACCTAGATAAATTGTAAGCAAAATGTTGTACAAATCTTTAGACAAGGTCTCTAAATGTCCTTACTGGAGGGGAAAGGTTGGTGAACCACTCCATGGCTTGACCTTTTAAACTCCTTGGGAATAATCTCAGCAAGTAAGAGTCTTCGTGGTGAAAGGAAAAGCTCATTATGTAGAATTGTCGAACATGGTCATGAGGGTCACCCGTGCCATCATATTTGTCGTATGTTGGGAATTCAACTTTCTTAGGGAATTCTACCATCACCACACTTTTGTCAATGGGATTAGGACATATGGAGTCCAAATGAAATGTACTCTTGGGAGCCTTCATTCTGTCTATATCCTTTTGCATTTGTAAGATTAACTCATCAGTTGAAGGATTCTGTTTCTTGATTTTTTGGTGAACATCAAAGTTATATGGAACTTTAGCGCCTTTGTTGATAAGACTTTCCAAAAATTGGTCTTTGTTTTGTTCCACGTATTGCTCCACATAGGCTTGAAAGGATGGTTCTTGTTGCATAGTCATGAAGTCCATATGATCGGATTTAGCATAACTGCCTCCATGTTGTGAGCCATGATGTGCTCGTTGGGAGGGTTGCTTTGAATGTCTATGAGACGATTGTCTCCTATGATGGTCATACCTTGAAGTCCTTCTTCCTCTAGGACTTGGGGATCGTGAGGGTATCTTTGATCTTCTTCAAGGGCTAGGGGAAGGGGTAGATGGGGGCGAGTTGGTCCCACTATTGGCTCCCCTCCTGTTAGATCGATTTTGGAGTTGTTGTGCATAGAGTCTATCTTCTTCTTCTTGGGCGACTCTTTTCTGTATATCCAACAATGCACGTTCCTCTTCCTCTAGTTGTCGGAATTTTTCCTTTTTTGCAGCCTGTTCATCTAAGTAGGCTTGCTTCTCTCTCTCAATGCTTCTTAATCTTGTATTTGCATATCGAGAAGTGTCCTTAAGTGGGGAGGTTTGTCTTGAATGCCTTATTGCATTAGCTGCGTTGATATGGTGATCACTAGATTCGTTGTTCTGGTCTTCGTGTTGTGACCCTGAATCTGAGTGGGCTGACTTATGCTGTCTTTCAGCTCGTTGTTGAGCATCAAAATACCTCGCGTTGTTAGGAGGTGACCCGGGTGGACTGGCATGAGAAGAACCACCATACTCTCCTCTGTGTCGTTGAAAGATATCCTCGAGAGTTTGATTCATGGCTTCTCTTTGTTGCCGGGTGAAAGTGTAACTCATGTCCATGCTTGATGAAAGTGGTATGAAAGAGGTGCTCACTTCACTAGGGTTAGCTCCCGGATTGAAACAGACCTCGGATTCACTCTTAGGAGATTGGTCAAAAAGGGGTCCTTTTCCCTTAGGTTGTCGACGGGTCTTGATAGGTGGTAACTGGCTAAAGGCAACAGGGGGTCGCTTCCTTTGATTAACTTGGTACCTTGTCGTAACTGACATGAAAGAGAAATATTCTCAATGATAAGGTGACCTTTCAAAGTGTCCACACCAAACTAGGATAATCGAAATCCTCTATTGTCCAAAGAAAGATGAAAAAAAGAAAAGAAAGGGGGCTTTACCAACACTGTCAAAGAGGTGCTTCAAATCAAAGGGTGACTACCCTTGCACTTTTGAATCAGGAGGTTGGACTAGGCCAAAAGATAATTGAAAATGAAAGCGATTTTGGACAATAAGAGGATTGAAATTTTCCCAGAATATAGCTAACACTTTTAAAGATGGACCTTGGCACCAAGAATGGCTTTCTAACTTGACAATTATTCCAAAGTGACTTTGTAAACCAAATGATGCTATCCTGAAGAACTAAGAACCAGAGATTTGGAGTCAAGACAGATCTCAAACGTCAGGGTGAGAAGCCTGTTCTAAGACCTGGCCTAATTGACAGCAACTGAAACTGACCAAAATTTAAGCACGACAAAAATGAGTCAGGCGATATATTCCAGGCTACTGGGGCGATAAACCTCTACCCGTGCAATACTTCACCCTAAGACAGGCGATATTTCTTAATACTATAGGGCGATATACCCCAGGCAGGCAGGGCGATAGTCCGTCAGGGGTGAACTATCGCGCGATATTCCTCTTCAAAGGGTGCGATATTTCTAGCATGTGCGAAGTATCGCACGATACTTCGCCTTACAGGGTGCGATGTTGTTACAGAATTATTCAACTTTTGACCAGAATTGTGTGAAATTTGCATTTTTGGGTCTGTTTGGTCAAAATTTTCAGTCTGAGGGTTGATGTTCTTGGTTTCAGTCACAAATTCAACAGTATTTGGACAGGTTTGCAAACAGTAAAGGATCAAACATGTCTTCAAGCACTTGAAACAAGGGCAAAAGCAACCTTGCCAAGACAAACACTTGTGATATCAAAATTGAAAAAGCACCCTATGAATGCTACCGATTGTTTGTATGTTGAGAACGTTTACACTGGTATCACACAATCGAAGACAAATCAAGCAATTACTACCTACAAGACAAGGCTCAATACTTATCAACTTAGCCCACAACTTGATGCCCCCTTGCCTCACACCAAGTGGTTGCCCACAAGAGATATTGGCTTTGTCATGGAAATGTCAAAATGACACAACCAAAGGGACACATATGGTGAGTATCTTAAGGTGATCTGGGTAAACCACTTGGATCAATCCTTGCACTAAGAAGATAAGCGGCTAAAAGAGGGTGGCTTCTATCTAATGGTTCTTAATGAGGATTTCCGTTCACAACACCCCTCTTGCTCCTCATAAAGGACTAGGACCTCGCGGCCTCAAGAGTACCTTAAGCATTCTTGCTCAATGTTTTCCTCATGGTCACAATCCCACAAGTACTTACATCAAGCGAAGACAAGTGTTATGTCTATCAAGGTTTTTGGTGTCCTTGATAGCCTTGAGATTATAGTGAGTTGGAATCACTTGCCACCAAGGAGAATGATGACAAGGTTGTCCCCACTTGAGTCGTTCCTCTTGATTGCTCAAGAGCAGGCCCTCTAAAGGATTCCTAAACTAAACAAAATGGATCAAATCTTGAGGTTCAAGGTTTTTGATTCACCACAAGGGTGAAGAGCATACTCCCCTATCTCAAAAATTTTTCCCAAACACACCAAACAAAGAAATCAATTACCCCCTTGCTTCCAAAACCTTAAGATGGGTCAAGATTTTCTGATTCACCTAAAGGTGAAGAGCATACTTCTCCTACCACCTCAAAATCTCTTTCACAAGGTATTAATATTCCTAATACAATTAGTAAATGCCACAAATGAAAGGAAAACAACAACAAGCAAGAAATGGAAAAAAAAATTTTTGTTTTTATGCTTGGGCAGCCCTGCAAAAACTGTTAGTAGCCCTCTTTGACATGCGTTTTTAGTAATTTTTAAGCAAAGGAAAGCACCTACAAACACAACTTGTTAGGCCCACAATGTTAGCAAAATCAAAATCCCAATGTAAATGTGCAATAATCTAATGGATTCAAGCTAAGAAATGCAGGTTAGACCTATTTAAACAAAGTAGAACAGAACATCAAGCTAAAATAGTCAAATTCGGACAAAAAAAATTGAAAGTGCAAGTCTCTGCCAGATCAGGCGATGTTTCTCAGTCTCCAACAGTATCGCGCGACACAGTTTCCTATAGTCGGGCGATACTTTCCCAGTCGAGCGACACTTCGCACGATGCCAGGCGATACTTCGCCCGATGCCAGGCGATAGACTTCGCTATAGGCGTGCGATACTTTTTCCGAGCGAAGTATCGCACCAAGACAGGAAGTATATCGCGCGATATTTCTGAGAAGTGTCGCGCGATAATCTGAGACAGAAAACCAGAGACATAGATTTTTTCGACAGTTAATCTGAAAAATGAAGAAAAATGCATCAAATAAAAGGACAAAGCTATCTACTCTGCCCCACGGTGGGCGCCAGAAATGTACACACTAAAATATGCACTTCTATGAACCATTACATGCAAGGTTACTCAAGAATGAGGCCTCACAAAGCGGCTCATAGCTCTCTATGCATGGAGTTGCAAGGTTGAAAATTGCTCTCAGCTAGAGCTACAAGCTTGTGACCTTGCTAGTCAACCATACAATGAGAGATTCAAGTGAAGACAAGGGCAAGAGTGCCAATGTCTCCAAGAATCCAAATATGCAATGCAATGCAAGCTATATGAGAATGCAAATCTAAGCTAAATGATAACAATGCAATGCTTGAAAAGAAATCTAATCTATGAAAGGAAAGTACAATGCAACTAATCTATGAAAGGAAATAGCAATGGATTACAATCCCTCCTATTTAGACTATGTGTGATTGCATAAAAGGAAATCTACACTAAGAATGCCATGAATGCAACTATGAAAGTAAAACTATTATGAAAGGCAACTAAGAATGATGAAAGCAACAAGTCTTCAATGTCTTCAAAAAGCTCCAAATGTACCTAGAAAACCTGCAGCATAACAATAGCATAAAATATGGATGTATGCAAATGAAGGAGAGAGCTCTCCTTTTATAAGAAATGAGGTGAAATGGACCATGGAGATTAAGAGGCAAAAAGTCTTAATCAGCGGTGGAGCTTGAAAGAGGAGCAATCCATGTGCACAAACATCTTCCAATGAGAGTGAAGTGTTGACTTTTGAGCCTCATGTGAGACAAAAAGTGCTTTTTTTCCCTTTTTATAAAATAGGAATAATGTTTTATTTGTGCAACTTAGGATAAGAGGAAAGTGGGCTTTTTATTTAATTGAAAGGGGAGGAAATATTCCTTTTAATTAAATAAAGACTTAGGATAAATGGTTAGCCCATAGGATAAAAATCCAATATATGATCGAAATTAAGACTTTGATCAAGAAATTGATATTGTTGAAAATATTGATTATTGATAAAATTGATTCAGGGTTGATAAATCAAATAAATGGGGCCCAAAGTCTAGGCGACCATTTTAGGATGCATACATTTGCCCCTCTTTGACTAATGTGTGATCGATTTGGGAACACATGTAGTCAAAGAATGAAGTTGAAATGTGAGATCGATCTGGGATCACAAAACAACTCAGATATGAGGTCGATTTGGGATCACATCTGGACAAACATAAACAAAAGCTTAGACCAACACCGTCGCTGCTAGGTGCAAATCAAGCTTTAGACAAAACTATCACCATCGCTGCTAGGCAATAATCAATGTCTAAAAATGGGAGATAAGAATCTCAAGTTTTGAGCAAAAGCTCACAAAAGATGTCTGAATCAGGAAAATCAAGAGAATTAGGGATGAGAATCCCATAAATACTGCCCCCTCGGAATCGAAATCGAAATCAGGTAGAGAGGAGAACAGCGAATTGATAAGGATTTGATCAAATTAGAATGAAATCACAATCGAATGTAAGAGACAATAGGTTAACCATTAGGCAATGAAACATGCCCCAGCGAGGAAGTAGAAGAAAAGAGATAGAAGACTAGAAATAGCACGAATGAAAGACTAGAAAATTGAGAGACATGGAAGGAAGAAAGTCCACCGAAAATCAAATTATACCTCAAAAGGTCAGTCAACTGCGCAGAAGGGGGGAAAGAATTTTGAAACACGATTTTGACTATGAAGATGACCTCGGATTTCGATTTCGAGTCCGAAAATGGATCCAGGACGTCGAAATTAGCTAAGGGTGCAATTTTTGCGCAATTTCGAGGTGTTTTGAAAATTAGGTCAAAAAGTCAAAATGCTATAAAAGGGGTCAAAATGTCATTTTCAAAAATCATTTGTCTTTTAGTGATTTGAGAATTTCAGAGCTTTAGAGAGAGAAAATGGCTCAGCAAGCAGGAGTTCCCGTCCACAGGCATCGATTCGAGCGCGCCCGGTTGCATAACCGGCCACCACACTATCCTGCCCCGGTATGTTTTCGAAAAACTCGAGCTTTTTGATCATTTCTAGCATTTAATAGTTTTTTTAGCACGTTTTTTTCAAATTTTAAATTTCAAAAATTTTTTGTTGTGCGAAATATCGCGCGATATTTTAGAAGTATCGCGCGCTTTGGGGAGAAGTATCGCGCGATACTTCGCGCGCCCCAAAAGTATCGCACGCTTTGGGCATCAGTATCGCACGATACTCGGTGAAAGATCGCGCGATAGCGGGCGAAGTATCGCCCGACATAAGGTTTATCGCCCTACTATAGGGAGAAGTATCGCACGATACTTCTCTGAAAAAGAATATCGCCCAGTTGAAAATTTTGATATTTAATGCATTTTTGAGCAAAAACGACATGGGTCTAGACAATGTTACGTTTTTAAGATGTTTTATACTGAGTTTTTGGACATCCATCATGATATGTACTAACAACGGGTTTGGTTTTGGCTTGCAGGAGGTTTTTCCGGCGCTCATCATCAGAGCGCCGAAGGTGACTGGGTTGCGGTGTGTCTGAGATCTGGATGATCCGGGCAATGCCGATATCAGGGCTATGGGATTCCGGTATCTGTTGAGATACCCATATATCCGAGCAGACCATGGGTTGTTGACTGCTCTTGCCGAGAGATGGCATAGTGAGCACAACACCTTCCATCTGCCTATTGGAGAGGCGTCGATCACTTTGGAGGACGTCTACAGGATCTTACGAGTGCCATGCCACGGAGAGCCTGTAAGTATAATCATGTTTTGAG
The DNA here is from genome assembly GCA_027943335.1 of Chamaecyparis obtusa. Taxonomy (NCBI): domain Eukaryota; kingdom Viridiplantae; phylum Streptophyta; class Pinopsida; order Cupressales; family Cupressaceae; genus Chamaecyparis; species Chamaecyparis obtusa. The sequence continues at coordinate 648,955 of BSBK01007594.1, read as the reverse complement.
ATATAATCATAAATGTGATGTTTCCATGTGATGAAAACTAAGATGATTTGTTTGTTGTCACAGGTATACTATGATCAGGACGTCACTGAGGGGCGCCGATTGATTCAGGAGATGTTTCAGGATGTGACCATCCTAGACAGGCATGTCAGCTGGGAGCGACTGCTTGATGACTTCGGCAGAGATTATCCGGTGCCATGCATTGTGGCATCTATCATTTCACAGATCCTGATGACTGATCGCAGTCAGAAGGGATTCCCGCTCGGATGGGGCAGGCTACTGGTAGACTTGGTAGGCAGGCCTCGACGGATGGCATGGGGGCCTGCGATCTTAGCAGAGATGTATCATGAGCTGCATGAGATCGTCTACAGGGACGGTCGGACATGGGCGTGTGGTGCCATCCTGGCACAGGTATGGGCATGGGAGCACATTGCTGTAGTGCGTCCCAGGGTTCAGCCGAGGGAGAGGAGGTACCCATTCATTTATAGGTACATCGGATTTATATCACATGCCCATTCAGGGGATGTGACCTACTATCGGCAGATTCTGGATGAGATAGCCTCATTCACATGGAGGCCATACAGGGATGTGGAGGGATGGAGTGATGCAGATGAGGAGCTCAGTTATATGCTATGCAGTCGGCCACTGGTAGGTCGACATGCAGATATCACAGAGAGGTTTTGCATCAGTCGGGTGTGGCGGCAGTTCGGGAGGCAGCAGCGAGTCTCGACAGAGACTACCACATATGCCAGGGCCAGAGACGAGGAGGGACATGGGTGGCTACCCATGTTGGATTATCAGCAGGCTGTCGCAGAGACAGCGAGTATCAGGAGCGAGCCCTGGGAGTATTTCCCAGATGTGGCAGACGCAGGGGCTGATGGAGCCTACAGAGCAGAGCGGCGGAGGGTACCATTCCCTCGATTTACAGTACCAGATGCTCAGGTGCCAGCGCCGGGAGGAGAGGGAGGAGAGGGAGGAGACGGAGGGGACGGAGGAGAGGAGGGAGGAGATGGAGGGGATGGCGGGAGGGGGAGAGGGAGGAGGATGGAGAGAGGAGAGGGGTCGGGATCAGGTGGCCGGAAATGGTCACGGGGACAGAGATCAGCCACTCCTGAGGAGGAGGTGAGACCAGCTCGCCGGCAGGCAGAGGTACAGCAGGAGCAGCCTGCGGGGGGAGAGGACCTGAGAGCCCAGATACAGGCTCGGGAGGCAGAGATACAGCAGCTGCGGACCACCATAGCTGTGAGAGATCAGCAGCTCCTGGATCTGAGGGCAGAGCGGGATCAGCAGATAGCTGATCTTAGAGCAGAGATAGCACGCCGTGAGGCGATGGCACAGACCGAGGCACTGGAGCTCCGACAGGAGTCAGCGAGGGCTGCTTATTATCACGGATTATATCTGCAGGCCGTCCCTGAGGGTGAGAGAGCACCATCATACTCTCAGCGGGTAGGGGTATCAGACGTGGCTTTTGATAGGAGAGCTATGCCTCCTCCACCACCACGAGCTCCTCATGAGGGTGGTAGCGAGTCTTAGGGTTAGGTCTTAGATGTTTGGACATATTTTGAGACTGTTGATCCAGATTTTGGGATCTCATATTGTATATCATGACATTTATTGATTTATGAGATTACTGGATGTTCGGTATATCATGTGTATTTGTCTCACTTATGATGGATGTATCAGTTTATGTATATTGTCTTGTCATTTTGCTCAAAATGCTTATGTATGTGCTTATGTATGTTCTCTCTCATAGTTGTATGTTTAATTCTCATATGTATGATGTAGACTTATGTTTCTTGAAAATGACAGTTTTGATATAGATATGATGATGTGATTAACCCCTTGTGATGAATAGGAACAGGTTCGAGATGAAAAAGACAAGGAGCGAAAGACATGATCAAGAAGAAGAGAAGGTGAGCGCAGTTGACTAACAGGTCCATGTAGGAAAAAAAGAGAGCTCTCTCCATGTGCAAGATGCAAGACTAGACTAACATGACCCTAAAAATGCAAGCTACTATGAAAGTGGTTGACTTGCAAGGTCACAACGCTTATAGACATCTAATTATCATCATCGAGCGTTATTGGTAGCGTTGTAAGATCATACAATATACACTAGCATAACTATGTGAATATGAATATGATCTTTATCAGATAGGAATGTGGAAATCTCACCTAGGCATCAAAGACATGTAGGTCAAGATGACTAGCACAGTGAGATTACCTAAGTTTAATATAGCAAGATTATACTCGCATCGAGACACAAGGAAAGTCAAGATGGCTACAAGTGTGCACTCGCAAAACAGTCAAGGATAATACCTTGTCAATCCATAGTGTCAAGTAGGACCAGCATAAATGCTCATGACAGTTAGAATCAACAAAATATACCCACAAGCAGATAAAGAAAGAAAACATGTTCTCATTCCCTCAGTCTTCTAGCTATGCATCATCGAAAACTTCTCAGGGAGAGATCACTCATCAAAGAAATCCTCATAGACAGCACACAAAGAAAAATAAAGTCATCATATCGTCAGTGAGTTGATTGTTTAAGTGCGTGTGTGTTGGTCATAGAGTCAAATTCTGAGTATCATATCTGCAAATGGGAAATATCGCATCATACTTTGGACTATTGGGTAAGACATCTGATAAGTGTTAAGAAACACTCGACGCAAGGGTAGTGTTGAAAAAAACACTGTTTGGGGTGGTGTTGAAAAACACCTGTTGTGGAATGCCCCCAGAGACAAACGCACCAAAAGGACCTATGCGAATAGTTATGCCCCCTAGACAAAGACAAAGACCAATTCCAGACTAGGTCAAATAAGGTCAAGGCATGATGGAAAGTGGTTAAGTGTCGAGGACGCATGCTAACAAATAGGGGTACAAAAGGCCTCAAGTAGCGCCTGTTTCCAGGTTTTCACCACTTGGAATCATTTTTTTCATTTTTTCATTTTTTTGATTTTTTTGTATTTTTGCTACCAAGGCGCCTATTGCTAGGTTTTCACCAAGGCACTTTTTCTATTTTTTCTATTTTTTTGAATATTTTGATTTTTTTGTATTTTTTCAGGACATTTTATGCTTTTTAGGATTTTTTCAGCATCATATATCAATTTTTTTGGAATTTTTTTCAGGACCAATAAAATATATACAAAAGATGTCCCCAGACAGAACGGGCATCAAGGATAGAACTTCTTAAGATGCACAATGTTGATGGGATCAGGGAGCTGTTCTCCATCAGGATCTGACAGTAAATACGCACCAGTACCAAAAGCAGCTGTGATGACATATGGTCCGAGCCAGTTAGGTTCAAACTTGCCCTTTTGCTCTCTGTTTTGTTGGTTCTTAGGGTTTTCTCGTAAAACAAGATCACCTATTTGAAATTCTCTAGGGCGAACCTTCTTGTTGAATGCCTTGGACATACGCTTCTGATACGCTCTCATATGATCAAAGGAAGCCTTACGCTTCTCATCTAGAAGTTCTAGTTCCTGCAACCTCATGGCACGGTAATCCTCATCTGTAATCAAACCTTTGAGTGATACTCTGAGGGATGGTATCTCGACTTCTAAAGGTAATATTGCTTCAGCGCCATAGGTGAGAGAGAAAGGAGTGGCCCCTGTAGGTGTGCGAATGCTTGTTCGGTAAGCCCATAGTGCTGGATTGATTTGTAAGTGCCAATCCCTACCATTCTTGTGTACTGTTCTATGAAGAATCTTAAGAATGGTTTTGTTAGAAGCTTCTGCCTGTCCGTTTCCTTGTGGGAAATATATGGAGGACCAATGTTGCTTGATTTTAAACTTTTGGCATAGGTGCTTTAGGTCTTTATTCTTAAATTGACCTCCATTGTCAGTAATGATCTCAGAAGGCACTCCAAATCGGCAAATGATATGGTTCAAGATGAACAAAGAAATGGTCCTTCCTGAAGCAACAGAAAGTGGTACGGCCTCCACCCATTTTGTGAAGTAGTCAGTGGCAGTAATGATGAACTTGTGTCCACCTGATGAGTTGGGGTGAATTTGCCCAACCAGATCAAAGGCCCAGTGCTGAAATGGCCAATGAGAAATAGAAGGGATCAGCTCCCTACCTGGAGCATGAATCAGGTTGCCGTGTTTCTGACATTTTTCACATGACTTAGCAAAGGTGACTGCGTCTATCTGCATTGTGGGCCAATAATATCCCGCCCTAAGCAACCTTCGGGCCATGGCAAGACCATTAGAATGCCCACCACAAATGCCCTCGTGTATGTCAGCTAACGCTTGGTTGGATTCCTCCTTTTCCAAGCACCTAAGGAGTGTCCCATCTAAACCCCTTCTATATAAGTCACCAGAGATGAGGGTGTGGCGAGAGGTGTTACGGATGAGGTTTCGGCGTTCGGAGCGGGTGAATGTGTCAGGGATGATGCCATCACGAAGATATGAATAGATAGCACCATATCGGGAAGACTCGTGTGTGATAATGGCACAAATGATACGGCTTTCAGAGGAGTCAAAGATGGGATGGTGTAGCTCTTCCACCAGGAATTCAAATCTGGATTCATGTGTCTCCAACTGGAGAAGTGAAGCTAATGTGGCCATGGCGTCTGCAGCTTTGTTCTCTATCCTAGGGATTTGTTGAAACGTCACAAAGGTGAAATAGCGTTTCAAAGAATCAACCATCTTTTTATAAGGTATCAATTTGTCATCCTTGGTTTGATACTCTTCATTGACTTGGTTGATGATTAGCTGAGAATCCCCAAAGACATGTAATTCTGTGATATTCCATTCTATAACCATTTTCAAGCCATTAGTTAAAGCTTCATATTCTGCAATATTATTGGTACATGGGAATAATAGTTTATAAGACTTCGGAATGTTGTACCCATGTGGAGAAACAAATAACACTCCAGCACCTGATCCATTTTGCATGCGGGAGCCATCAAAGAACATTGTCCAAGTGCGAGTAGTGGTGTATAAGATGTGTTCATCTGGGAATTCCACTTGGACTGGCATACTATCCTGAATTGGAAAATCAGCTAATTGGTCAGCAATAGCTTGTCCTTTGATTGCCTTCCTTTCAACATACTCTATGTCAAATTCAGTGAGGACCATCATCCATTTAGCAAGTCTACCCGTCAGGGCAGCCTTACCAAGCAAATATTTAAGGGGATCAATTTTGGCAATCAAGTGTATGGTATGAGCAAGCATGTAGTGGCGCAACTTTTGAGAAGCAAACACCACCGCGAGACAAGACTTCTCAATATTATTGTAATTGATCTCATAAGAGACTAGAGTACGGCTGATATAGTACATGGCCCGTTCTTTCCCAGTATCATCTGTTTGAGCCAATAATGCCCCCAGGGAAGTGTCTGTAGCTAAGATATATAGAAGCAATGGTTTCCTTGGAATAGGAGGCATTAAGATCGGAGGATTAGCCAAGTATTGTTTGATCTGATCTAGGCTCTTTTGACAATCCTCGTTCCAAACACAAGAAGCACCCTTATGTAATGTCTTGTTGAAGGGTTGTGCTCTATCTGCAAGCTGAGAAATAAACCTCCTAATTGATTGAAGACGTCCTTGAAGACTTCTCATTTGGCTGATATTTCAAGGAGGTGGCATATCTAGGATTGCTTGGACCTTTTCGGGATCAACCTCGATACCTTTTGCTGATATTATGAATCCTAAAAGTTTGCCTGAGGTGACGCCAAATGCGCACTTCTTTGGATTCAATCTGAGTTGAAATTGTTCCATACGATCTAGAATTACTTCCAGATCCTTGAGGTGTGTGTCCCTTTTTCTTGATTTTGCCAGGGTATCATCCACATAATCTTCCATATTTTTGTGCATCATATCATGAAAGATAGTTGTCATAGCTCTTTGGTAGGTTGCTCCTGCATTCTTTAACCCGAATGGCATGACGTTCCAACAATAGGTTCCCCATGCGCATGTAAAGGCTGTTTTCTCTTGGTCTTCAGGAGCTATTTTGATTTGATTATACCCCGAGAAACCATCCATTAGGGAATATATGTCATAGCCTACCATCATGTCCACTATCATGTCAATGTTTGGAAGTGGAAAGTCATCCTTTGGGCATGCTTTGTTTAGATCTCTAAAATCTGTGCAGACACGGATGGACCCATCATGTTTGGAGACCGGTACTATGTTTGAGATCCATTCTGCATAATCGATGGCTCTAATGAATCCAGCTTTCAAAAGTTTTTCTAATTCTCCTTTGACAAGTAGAGCTATATGTGGATGCATTTTTCTTAGTCTTTGTTTGACTGGCTTGACTCCTGGAGCTATAGATAAGTGATGCATTATGAGATTTGTGTCAAGCCCTGGCATGTCTGAGTAGGTCCATGCAAAATTAATTTTCTTTTTCTGTAAAAACTGTACATATGCCTTGGTCTCTTCCTCTGATAAAGACTGAGCAAGATGGACTATCTGAGGGCTTTCTTCTGTGTTTAGATTGACCGGCTTTGTTGGTTCAATCAATATTGATGATCTATCCTGGAAATAACTTGGCAAGTTATTAAGTACCCCATCCTTAGGTGCCTCAAAGAGGTTTTCACCTTTGGATGCGTCATTTCTTTTTACTATTTTTGGTTCTGACACCGCCACAAAGTGGTTTTCGCCATCAGACCTATTTTTCTTTTTCTCTTTTGTTTTGAGACTGAGGTACTTAATATCAGGCTCCGTCATGCTGGTTGTTGGTTCACTGGTGGAAGAAGCCACGGGTTCGAGAGCATTCAGATAGCAAGCAATCTCGTAATCGTTGCGAAATGTGAGGAATGTGGGCTCGTGGTGGCGCTGGGGCCAGTCAATCAGGTCAAAGTGGACAAGGGGCAAGTCAATGGTAGGTTCGATGTTGTGAATGTGAAAGGTGTCATCTCTGGTGACCATATAATCGGAGCTCGTCAAGTCTTCTCCTAAGATACCTGAATTGGGGCTCATCCTATCAAACGAAGCATCGTCTACTAAGGCGATTTGAGGAGGGCAATCCTCTAGTCTGACACTAGGATCGTTAGTTGCATCGGGTTGGGTACTATAGGCATGAATAATATCCACATCTAGATCAATTGTTGCATCTGAAAGCGAATCCCATTCATATTCATGGGAGTCTGTCTCTGAGTCATCATTTAGGCCTCGTGATGTAGAAGCCTCAAGGTTAGGAAGGGTTTCCCCCTCTCTAGTGCTAGTATTGGTACTATCCGTCGCAGCTAGGACAGTAACACTTTCCTTTGTCGATCTAGAAGTCACACAATCACTATCCGTCGCAGCTGGGATAGTAGGATTATTAAGCATCAAATCTGTGGAATCTCCCCAAAGAAGATTCGTTGAGGGCACCCAATCATCAGACACATCTTGTTGGTTGGAGAGATCGGGTGTATAATCTGCATCACTATCGCTGTCCGTTGCAACTGGGACAGGGATACCTTTCTTCTTCTTGTTCTCAAAACCTAAGCCGATTGTGGACTTATTTTTGCATCCAAAGAGAGCATGATCAAGAGGCTCAGCTTTAGCATCCAGCCTATGACTAAGGGGACCAAAGCCCGGATATCCCATATTTTTGACCAGTGTATATCCTTTCCCATAAGTTTCAGGTGAAGGAGCAAAATTCTCATTATGTTTGTATTTCTCTTCGTGATATATCTAGTTCCTTACAGCAACTTCCTCTTTCTCTTCTTGAATGGGGACCGAAGACTCAACAAATTTCCCAAATAACATCATTGCTGATGATGAAGGCTTCACATTTGGGGAGGGTCTCCCGTAAGACCTAGGAGAGATTGGCATTTTTGTAAAAGAATCAATCTTATAATCTCCCATCCCAAGGTCCATGGTCTTGAATTTCTGCTTGCATTGTTCAAGTGGACTACTAAGATTGTCAGCTTCTCTATTCAAAGGTACATGTGATCCCGCAGAAATGTTATTAACTGATAGAGCACTGTCTCCCGGGATGCAAATTTCTACACCATTATGGGGGAGCTTAACACACTGGTGATATGTCGATGGGACTGCCTGCATTTCATGAATCCATGGCCTACCTAGCAAAATGTTGTAGGCGAGAGGTCCAACATCAACAATTTGGAACAATATGTCTCTTTCTACAAGACCGATACGAATAGGCAAAACAGCCAATCCCTTAGAACTTCTTTCTGCTTCATCATATGCTTTGATTGTGATTCTTTTCTTTGTGTCAATGACGTTCTCAGAATACCCTAGAGCTAGCAGCAAACTCAGAGTACAAATATTGAGCCCCGCACCCCCATCTATTAGTACACGTCTAACACGGGTTTTATGAATCATGACCTCGATGTGTAAGGCCAAATGATGTGGGTGACTAATGGATTTGTCATCTTCTTCTGAGAAGGTGAGGAAATGAGGGCTAGCCAAATGGTTGACCATGTTTTGGAATTGGTCGATATCTAAGTTATTAGGGACATTGGCTGCTCGCAAGGCATCCTCGAGGACGCGCTTGTGTTTAGGAGATAATTCTAAAAGCTCAAAAATGGATATCTGAGCGGGTGTACATTGTAGTTGGTCAATAAGGTTGTAATTGGAATCAGGACCAACGACAGGTTTTGGAGGAGCACCTTTGGACGTGGGTTGTTTAGACTTGCTAGTGCTAGGACCTTTGATGATAATGGGTGCTTGAGCCTGTCCCCTAGTGACAACATTGAGGGACCGGGGCATTCCTTGTGTGTGAGGACCTCTTATCACCACAGCGGGTCTTTCATTAGTCATAGGAATTGAGTCCACATTATGTCCATAAGGATCTTTCTTTCTCACCATGTTGATATTAGCGTCCGCCACTTCAAGCATATTAATCACATTATCAGCATGTGTGTATGTATAGTTAATAGCCGCCTTGCCATTCTTACTAGAATTCTCTCCTTTTTCATATTTAGGCAAGGGCTCTTTAAAGGCTTTATGGTCTGCATTAGTAGTTAACCCACCCACTTGTAATTATCCTTTCTCAATAAGGTCTTGGACAAGATGCTTGAGTTTGAAACAATTTTCTATGTCGTGTCCAATCCCATTATGGAAAACGCAAAAAGCCTTAGCATCCCACCAATGAGGTAAAGGATCTGGTATTCGATGTTTTGTAGGATCCTGTGGGTGCGCCAGATTATGAGCAACTAGTGTCTTAAAAACATCTGCATAGGATTCTCCCAATTTAGTGAATTGTCTTTTCTCCGTTTTAGATCTCTTTTGATATTGAGGTTTGTCTTGTTGCGTTGATGATGTTTGCAACTTCATAGCTTGAACTGCATGAGAGAGATTAAGAACTCCTTCATTTTTGACTTGAGATGAATCAACAACTCCGTCGTTGACGACTTGCTTGTTTTTGTTCCAAAAAGAGTTCTTTTTGTCCTTGTTACCATTAGTATTGTTATTTTGGCTATTGTTGTTATTTGTTGGTTTAGCCAAAATTCCTTGTTCTTTTAGGACGTCCTCAATGCGACATGCCACCTCTACCATAGTATCAAAAGAATTCAATGGAATTTTCTTGACTTCATACTTGAGTTCTGGTATTAGATTGTTCACAATGATATCAATTCTCTCTTCTTCAGGGATTGTCCTTGGGTATTTCGAACACAATCGCCTCCATCGTTGCAAAAAGGTGACAAAAGATTCCCCTTGATTTTGCTTAAGTTTACACAAATCAAGCATGGTGACCGACCTAGATAAATTGTAAGCAAAATGTTGTACAAATCTTTAGACAAGGTCTCTAAATGTCCTTACTGGAGGGGAAAGGTTGGTGAACCACTCCATGGCTTGACCTTTTAAACTCCTTGGGAATAATCTCAGCAAGTAGGAGTCTTCGTGGTGAAAGGAAAAGCTCATTATGTAGAATTGTTGAACATGGTCATGAGGGTCACCCGTGCCATCATATTTGTCGTATGTTGGGAATTCAACTTTCTTAGGGAATTCTACCATCACCACACTTTTGTCAATGGGATTAGGACATATGGAGTCCAAATGAAATGTACTCTTGGGAGCCTTCATTCTGTCTATATCCTTTTGCATTTGTAAGATTAACTCATCAGTTGAAGGATTCTGTTTCTTGATTTTTTGGTGAACATCAAAGTTATATGGAACTTTAGCGCCTTTGTTGATAAGACTTTCCAAAAATTGGTCTTTGTTTTGTTCCACGTATTGCTCCACATAGGCTTGAAAGGATGGTTCTTGTTGCATAGTCATGAAGTCCATATGATCGGATTTAGCATAACTGCCTCCATGTTGTGAGCCATGATGTGCTCGTTGGGAGGGTTGCTTTGAATGTCTATGAGACGATTGTCTCCTATGATGGTCATACCTTGAAGTCCTTCTTCCTCTAGGACTTGGGGATCGTGAGGGTATCTTTGATCTTCTTCGAGGGCTAGGGGAAGGGGTAGATGGGGGCGAGTTGGTCCCACTATTGGCTCCCCTCCTGTTAGATCGATTTTGGAGTTGTTGTGCATAGAGTCTATCTTCTTCTTCTTGGGCGACTCTTTTCTGTATATCCAACAATGCACGTTCCTCTTCCTCTAGTTGTCGGAATTTTTCCTTTTTTTGCAGCCTGTTCATCTAAGTAGGCTTGCTTCTCTCTCTCAATGCTTCTTAATCTTGTATTTGCATATCGTGAAGTGTCCTTAAGTGGGGAGGTTTGTCTTGAATGCCTTATTGCATTAGCTACGTTGATATGGTGATCACTAGATTCGTTGTTCTGGTCTTCGTGTTGTGACCCTGAATCTGAGTGGGCTGACTTATGCTGTCTTTCAGCTCATTGTTGAGCATCAAAATACCTCGCGTTGTTAGGAGGTGACCCGGGTGGACTGGCATGAGAAGAACCACCATACTCTCCTCTGTGTCGTTGAAAGATATCCTCGAGAGTTTGATTCATGGCTTCTCTTTGTTGCCGGGTGAAAGTGTAACTCATGTCCATGCTTGATGAAAGTGGTATGAAAGAGGTGCTCACTTCACTAGGGTTAGCTCCCGGATTGAAACAGACCTCGGATTCACTCTTAGGAGATTGGTCAAAAAGGGGTCCTTTTCCCTTAGGTTGTCGACGGGTCTTGATAGGTGGTAACTGGCTAAAGGCAACAGGGGGTCGCTTCCCTTGATTAACTTGGTACCTTGTCGTAACTGACATGAAAGAGAAATATTCTCAATGATAAGGTGACCTTTCAAAGTGTCCACACCAAACTAGGATAATCGAAATCCTCTATTGTCCAAAGAAAGATGAAAAAAAGAAAAGAAAGGGGGCTTTACCAACACTGTCAAAGAGGTGCTTCAAATCAAAGGGTGACTACCCTTGCACTTTTGAATCAGGAGGTTGGACTAGGCCAAAAGATAATTGAAAATGAAAGCGATTTTGGACAATAAGAGGATTGAAATTTTCCCAGAATATAGCTAACACTTTTAAAGATGGACCTTGGCACCAAGAATGGCTTTCTAACTTGACAATTATTCCAAAGTGACTTTGTAAACCAAATGATGCTATCCTGAAGAACTAAGAACCAGAGATTTGGAGTCAAGACAGATCTCAAACGTCAAGGTGAGAAGCCTGTTCTAAGACCTGGCCTAATTGACAGCAACTGAAACTGACCAAAATTTAAGCACGACAAAAATGAGTCAGGCGATATATTCCAGGCTACTGGGGCGATAAACCTCTACCCGTGCGATACTTCGCCCTAAGACAGGCGATATTTCTTAATACTATAGGGCGATATACCCCAGGCAGGCAGGGCGATAGTCCGTCAGGGGTGAACTATCGCGCGATATTCCTCTTCAAAGGGTGCGATATTTCTAGCATGTGCGAAGTATCGCACGATACTTCACCTTACAGGGTGCGATGCTATTACAGAATTATTCAACTTTTGACCACAATTGTGTGAAATTTGCGTTTTTGGGTCTGTTTGGTCAAAATTTTCAGTCTGAGGGTTGATGTTCTTGGTTTCAGTCACAAATTCAACAGTATTTGGACAGGTTTGCAAACAGTAAAGGATCAAACATGTCTTCAAGCACTTGAAACAAGGGCAAAAGCAACCTTGCCAAGACAAACACTTGTGATATCAAAATTGAAAAAGCACCCTATGAATGCTACCGATTGTTTGTATGTTGAGAACGTTTACACTGGTATCACACAATCGAAGACAAATCAAGCAATTACTACCTACAAGACAAGGCTCAATACTTATCAACTTAGCCCACAACTTGATGCCCCCTTGCCTCACACCAAGTGGTTGCCCACAAGAGATATTGGCTTTGTCATGGAAATGTCAAAATGACACAACCAAAGGGACACATATGGTGAGTATCTTAAGGTGATCTGGGTAAACCACTTGGATCAATCCTTGCACTAAGAAGATAAGCGGCTAAAAGAGGGTGGCTTCTATCTAATGGTTCTTAATGAGGATTTCCGTTCACAACACCCCTCTTGCTCCTCATAAAGGACTAGGACCTCGCGGCCTCAAGAGTACCTTAAGCATTCTTGCTCAATGTTTTCCTCATGGTCACAATCCCACAAGTACTTACATCAAGCGAAGACAAGTGTTATGTCTATCAAGGTTTTTGGTGTCCTTGATAGCCTTGAGATTATAGTGAGTTGGAATCACTTGCCACCAAGGAGAATGATGACAAGGTTGTCCCCACTTGAGTCGTTCCTCTTGATTGCTCAAGAGCAGGCCCTCTAAAGGATTCCTAAACTAAACAAAATGGATCAAATCTTGAGGTTCAAGGTTTTTGATTCACCACAAGGGTGAAGAGCATACTCCCCTATCTCAAGAATTTTTTCCAAACACACCAAACAAAGAAATCAATTACCCCCTTGCTTCCAAAACCTTAAGATGGGTCAAGATTTTCTGATTCACCTAAAGGTGAAGAGCATACTTCTCCTACCACCTCAAAATCCCTTTCACAAGGTATTAAGATTCCTAATACAATTAGTAAATGCCACAAATGAAAGGAAAACAACAACAAGCAAGAAATGGAAAAAAAATTTTTTGTTTTTATGCTTGGGCAGCCCTGCAAAAACTGTTAGTAGCCCTCTTTGACATGCGTTTTTAGTAATTTTTAAGCAAAGGAGAGCACCTACAAACACAACTTGTTAGGCCCACAATGTTAGCAAAATCAAAATCCCAATGTAAATGTGCAATAATCTAATGGATTCAAGCTAAGAAATGCAGGTTAGACCTATTTAAACAAAGTAGAACAGAACATCAAGCTAAAATAGTCGAATTCGGACAAAAAAAATTGAAAGTGCAAGTCTCTGCCAGATCAGGCGATGTTTCTCAGTCTCCAACAGTATCGCGCGACACAGTTTCCTATAGTCGGGCGATACTTTCCCAGTCGAGCGACACTTCGCACGATGCCAGGCGATACTTCGCCCGATGCCAGGCGATAGACTTCGCTATAGGCGTGCGATACTTTTTCCGAGCGAAGTATCGCACCAAGACAGGAAGTATATCGCGCGATATTTCTGAGAAGTGTCGCGCGATAATCTGAGACAGAAAACCAGAGACACAGATTTTTCCGACAGTTAATCCGAAAAATGACGAAAAATGCATCAAATAAAAGGACAAAGCTATCTACTCTGCCCCACGGTGGGCGCCAGAAATGTACACACTAAAATATGCACTTCTATGAACCATTACATGCAAGGTTACTCAAGAATGAGGCCTCACAAAGCGGCTCATAGCTCTCTATGCATGGAGTTGCAAGGTTGAAAATTGCTCTCAGCTAGAGCTACAAGCTTGTGACCTTGCTAGTCAACCATACAATGAGAGATTCAAGTGAAGACAAGGGCAAGAGTGCCAATGTCTCCAAGAATCCAAATATGCAATGCAATGCAAGCTATATGAGAATGAAAATCTAAGCTAAATGATAACAATGCAATGCTTGAAAAGAAATCTAATCTATGAAAGGAAAGTACAATGCAACTAATCTATGAAAGGAAATAGCAATGGATTACAATGCCTCCTATTTAGACTATGTGTGATTGCATAAAAGGAAATCTACACTAAGAATGCCATGAATGCAACTATGAAAGTAAAACTATTATGAAAGGCAACTAAGAATGATGAAAGCAACAAGTCTTCAATGTCTTCAAAAAGCTCCAAATGTACCTAGAAAACCTGCAGCATAACAATAGCATAAAATATGGATGTATGCAAATGAAGGAGAGAGCTCTCCTTTTATAAGAAATGAGGTGAAATGGACCATGGAGATTAAGAGGCAAAAAGTCTTAATCAGCGGTGGAGCTTGAAAGAGGAGCAATCCATGTGCACAAACATCCTCCAATGAGAGTGAAGTGTTGACTTTTGAGCCTCATGTGAGACAAAAAGTGCTTTTTTCCCTTTTTATAAAATAGGAATAATGTTTTATTTGTGCAACTTAGGATAAGAGGAAAGTGGGCTTTTTATTTAATTGAAAGGGGAGGAAATATTCCTTTTAATTAAATAAAGACTTAGGATAAATGGTTAGCCCATAGGATAAAAATCCAATATATGATCGAAATTAAGACTTTGATCAAGAAATTGATATTGTTGAAAATATTGATTATTGATAAAATTGATTCAGGGTTGATAAATCAAATAAATGGGGCCCAAAGTCTAGGCGACCATTTTAGGATGCATACAGTTAGGAGCAATTAGGACTGCTAGGTCCACCTTGTTAGAGGATTTACAAACATACAATGAAGTATGCACTCGATTAAGAGATTTTACAAAAGACTGTTAAGAGTACCCTGTTAAAGGATTTGGGGGCTGAATCATCTGTTAGGATGAAATAGTAGATCTCTTACTTGCAACTGTACTTGTTGATTGAGATTCTTTGAGGTACTAATCACCTTCTATGATAGATATATCTCTATTGCTCCTTATACTGTTGTAGCCCTTTTTAATTCGCTTATCTTTGCCTTTCTTGCATCTTTGCATATGCACATATTATTTTCATTACACACTTCTCGCTTATTCACACCTTTGATATGATGCAAAAAATTGTTTATATATCAATCCAAAACAATTACAAAGTCGGCTCTTAAACAAGCTAACACAAATATTACTGAGTCAGCCCAAATATAGTTACTCGGTTACTGAAAACTAACTCAATGACTTTCTGATACTTGGCATCCACTTCATTACTCGGCATCATCATGCTCTTAGTAGAAGTGGAGGCTCGGTCCATACTAACCACTTGGTTATAGTTTCAAACTCGGTATATACTAGAGACTTGGTAGATATAGTGTCACTCGATAGAAATTGAATTCCCTATTTACCATGCTGGCACTCAGTAAACACTGTTCATCTCATCACTCGGTAATGATAACTCAGTAAGCCCTGCAAAGCTCGGTCTACTCGATAAACACTATTTTTCTCGGTCTGCTCGGTAAACACTATTTTGCTAGATGAGCTTGGTAAGCACATAGAGTTTGAATAAGTGTTGTCACTAATGACAAACATACTTAATGCCAACAATCTCCCCCTTTGGCATTAGTGACAAAAACACTTATTGCCCAAAACTTATATACAAAACTCATGCTGAATCTATTTTTGATTTTTCAAAATTTGTCTTTATCAATCTGTTGTATATACATTTCATGACTATAATATACATTTCATGACTCTCCATACAGTATACAAATATACTGTATATCTCTCATATCTTTCCATATATCTCTCATATCTTTCCATATATCTCCCCCTATCTTATATACTTTCTCCCCCTCTTTGACAATAATGCCAAAGGTGTATATACAAATATTTTACATGGAGATGCCAAAATGTGAGAGAAAATTAGAATGTACCTTGCCAATCAGTGCCGGAGTTCTACCCCAATTCTGTTGTAGAATCTTGCATGTATAGAGTGCGACTTGAACTTTTGCAGAGAGTTCAATCATGTGATTTGCAATTGAAAACTGATTGTCATGGATCAATGTTTTTGAGTGTGCAATATGCTTCTACATTGTATCCATGATGGGAAGGATCATGTTCTAAATATCTATTAATGTTGACCTGATCCTTGCATCTTCTCTCAATAACTCTGACTACTTATCAGATAGGAATCTGACTTTCATATGATGTGCAAAGCTTGAACTAGATTCAAGTTGTAACTTTCGTGCACTGATCTTCAGATCCTCATCAATCTTATTTATTTTGTCCTTAATCTCCTTTGAGAACTTGGAAACATTACATACTTTGACAAAAAATGATGTTACCTTGGAATAGGAGGACTCAATGTTAGTCAAAACTGAAGATAACCCTTCCTGATTGATAGCTATTTGCTGAGCAATACACTCAAGCACTTTATTATCAAACTTCTTCTCAGCCTTCTCAAGCAACTTGTCTGATCCAGAAGAATCCTCATTGAACTTTTTTACTGCCTCTGCCAACTACAACAAAATGTGTTGAGAGGAATCAACCTCAACACCTATTGCTTCTGTCAAAATATTCTTGGCATCCTCAATGATCTTAAATTCGCTATCTCTTTCTTCTTTTAGTTTCTTCTACTTAGCTTTCTTCTGGAGGAGTTCACCGACTATTTGCATTTGGTCTGCTGAAATATTTGCAAAATCTAATTGTGGAATCTCTATCTCCTCATCTAAATCTATATCCTCTACTACACTCTTATGCAAGAATCTTGTACTCGGTTGAGCCTTAGGTTCAATTGTCATTTTACTTAATGCCTTTGTAGTAGAAATTATTGTAGACATAGTAGGACTTGTAGTGAAAAATGATAAACTTCCAACTGATGGAATGCTAACTGGAATACTTGATAAACCCAAAACTGAAGTATTTACAACTTTAGAATCTGAAGTACTTACTGAGGTATCCAAAACTAAAGTACTTGCTGCTAAAAAACTCAAAACTAAAGAAGGTACTGAAGATGATGCTAGAGACTGCAACTTGATGGAAGGAGGCTGAAGCTTGATGGATGAAGTGGTAGCCACTTCTGTCATTGATACATTGAGCTGTGCTAGTGATGATTGGACATTTGATGCATCTGTAGGTGTTGTCACAATCACACTTGAAGCTATCTCTGGGCTAGATGTAGCAAATTTTGCTAGAGAGTGAGGAAGTGAGGCAATTACCTCTGCAGCTATCCAAATTAGATCATCTTCCTCATCATTCTTCTTTCCTTCCTCGATAGCTTCTTCCTCAACATTATCTATTTGAACTGCTTCTTCTTCTTCTTCATCACTGTGATCTTCAATATCTTTTATTATCATGGTTTCAACACTCAGTTTGTGAAGATGATAGATGTTTTTCCAAGTAAAATTTTCACTCTTCACAATAGATTCTATATCCTTGATCAAAATCAAACAACTATTGAATTTTAGTGTCATCTTGCGCTCATTTTCTATCAATGCCTTATTTATTTCAGCATTTTAAAAACTTGGCATCAACTGTCTTAAGGTTTGAGCATATACATCCTTGATAGTTTGCTTTGCATTGGACCATCTCATCTTAACTTTGTCTAATAGAACACCTAGAATTTGAGAAGCCATATCATCAGGTGAGTACTTCCATTTTCCCATTTTCTCAATAACAACATCTTCAATTTCCTGCTGCTCTACCTCTGATCTAATTTCATATTTGAGAGATTTGAAATTTGAAATTCTAGATCCTTCTCTCAAATCCTTAATCTTTTCTTCAAATGAGAGAGGAGGCCTTTTGAATACTATATCATCACTGACTTTACCTACCTTACCCCTTGATCTTTTCCTTGAGAATACTATAGTGGGTTTCTCGGGTGTCTTGGTGATAGTCACCTTTCCTTTCTTCTTTACAGGAACTTGTTCTTCTTTACTCTCATCCTTATCCTTTTCTTCTACAATATCCTCTCCTTTGCCCTCGGTTAACATTAGAGGTGTGCTAGATTGCATCCTGGCCATCCTCTTTCTGCCTTTGTTAACCACCTATGGGAGCTTTATACTTAGCTCAATTCTTACCTTAGCTTCATCATATGTTCCAAAGTATGGAGCCTTTGGATCAACAGGTTGATTTACTAGGGCTTCAATTATATCCTTTGTCTCATCAATGTTTACCTCATAAGGAAGAGGTTTCACCCATACAATCCTAGGCCTTACTGCCTGAATGTATACTCTATCACAATCAACCATGAAACAAATATCATCTTTATAATCTTCCACCAACTTTTGTGGAATCTGGAATTTGTTATTTATCTTTTCTTTAAAAGATTCAAAATAGTTATCCATTATGCTTACAAAATTCTCACCTATTTCTGCAATGTACTCATTTATCTGATACAGAGCAGGCACATCTTTTCTCCATTTTACCGTGCCTTTTGATGGGAAAAACTTTTGAGCATAGAAAAATAAATAAACCAACAGCAAGCCAAACTTACATGGATTATTTTTTGAGGTTTGGATGCTCTCCATATTCTTGTTGAATTGCTTCAACAACAAATCTACTAGGTCAAATGACAGATTGTTCTTCACAATTTTATAAGATAGGTCAACTGCTTCACACGGAACACTATTCTATTGACTTGAACTATATATCTTGTGATCTATGACATATGTGCCAAATTTTAGTTCTACATCAGTGATACTGTTTATTCTCATACCTCTACCATCCCATTTGGCTAGGGTTTTCTTTTCCAGCTCTACCCGACCTAGGGTTTTTGTAGATTTTTCCTTAGCAAGCATGGGAAGACCAATGATTTGGTGAATCATCTTCTTGGTTATCTCTACTAGTTTCTCTAGCCAAACTTTACATTCATGTACTTAGCTTAGGATATATCTGATCCATTTTATCTGGAAACTCCAAGGCAAGTGGGTGATGTGAACTAAACCCTTATCTTCCAAATGTTTATGTTTCGGTTTGAGAACACCATCAACACACAGTTCATCATGAAAAATATCTTTCTGTAGGGTTCCAACCTCTTGAATTGTACACTTAAAATGACTATGAATGTCATTTACAAGAAGTACCTTTGGAGGAATCTGTGATTGAGCTACACTCAGGTCTAGGGCTTCTGTAATTGCGAGCATGAGTTTGAAATCTCACACTTTCCATTCTCCTTGAACTAACATTTTCAAACCTTTCTTAGTGCTAGATGATGCCATGGTAGCTCAGTAGAAAATTCTTCAAAACATTTCTGCTGCAAATTTTGCTTCGAATCACTTGATCACACTAGGAAATTTCTCTGCCCAATATGCTGATATTCGCAGTGAAGAACGAACTCGATTTCATACTTTTTGTTAAAATTTTGTCATTGATGCTCCAAATTTACTCGGTAACCATATGAAATTAGGTTACTCCCAGCCTTGCTCAGTGGTAACTGATACCGACCTTCCTGTGATCCTGTTGTATCTTGCATACTGATTTGGATCTTTCTTTCTTCTCAATTCCAGAACTGTTTGGAATTTTTCTATGAAGATACAGTTCCAATGTTTCCTTGGAGACTTAGTTGGAATTGATAGAGACACCCTCTTCATGAGTGACTTCATTACTTGGAGTAGTTTTTGTTAGATTTGACAAATGCAAATCATCCCAAGAACACCTGCATGCAAGACTGTCACAAAGAAGAAGCAAAAAGACAGAAAGCTATGGTGGCCAAAAGGCCAGAGACTGCAAAACCATGTTGCAAGAAAATAATCTTCTATTAACAATGATGAAAATAATACAATCTCCTTATTGAAATGAAAGAAGTGAATCCTTATAAAAGGAAACACGAAACCCTAAAGGCTAAAACCCTAAAGAATTATAAAGCGCCTAAGTGAAACTTAAGCCTAGAGTATGATAAACTAATAATTAAATGATTTAATTATTAGCTAACATAAGACTACTCTAACATCCCCCCTTAAGTGTAACTTAGGGAGAAGCAAAAAAAGCTAAACTATTGCAGAAAGCAGGAAAGATGGGTCCCGGCAACTAGGCCTGATCAGGTACCCAAACAAAAAGCAAAAGATGTCCCAGAGAAAGGAACAAGAAGAGAGCAAGAAACTCCTCTGAAGCATGTCTGAAAACTCTGTCAGAAGATACTGCTGGAACCCCCACTGAAGTGCATGACCAGGTAGAGAAGACAAGTGTCTGAAGAGCTGATCAATCGAACCAGGAAGCAATAGAACCAACAGGTGAACCCCCCCATAATGCTGAACTGGGAGAGGTGACAGTAACACTGAAATGCGATGCCAAAAATAGCTGCAGAAGAAGAACCAGGAACACCAACAGTGCAACAGAAGCACACACACAGGATAAAGGGCGGTGTCATAGACACAGTCTACATGGGCTAATGTCATGGAAGGTATGCTCACTTGACAAGAGTGGATGCGCCTATAGTGGCGAATGCATCAGAATCCCCCCATGGCACTTTATAACTGAGTGCGTATACAAACAAACACATAGTGTTCAAGATCCCAAAATGCAAAAGCAGGCACTTTATCTCAGTGCGTTTACAGAAAAAAGAATGCAACAGAAAGAGCATGCAAGCTCAGAAGTCAGAAAGAAGAGTGCACTAAGAAACCAGAAGAAGAGATCCCCGGACCTGTAGAACCAAGCACACCACCAGAGGGCATAAACTGTATAACTCGGAGGAGTGAAAACTTGGAGCAGAATCTGGAAGAAATACCTCTACCACTGAATAGTACACAGAACCAGCTTTCTGATGATATCTCGTTTTCCGAAAAAGGAGTCCGGATGAGCCAGATATGACACCCGGAAGGTAAAAAAAGACATCAGACTTCAACAGCAAAAAAAACTATTAAAACGGTGGAACCCAAAACCCTAACCTCCATCATCGGAAAGAGCTCGGAAAGAGCTTTCCGACGATATAAAGAAGTCAGAAAAATACCCCCGTATGCTCCCTATAGAGAGAAAAAAGCCCAGTACCCCTAAAAATGCCAAAAAAGGGCTTACAAAATGCCCCAGGGGCTAAAAAAATAGGCCTCCGGATGCATGGCACGCTCCGGGGGCTGCAATAAAAGCCGCCACCACTGGGGGAGCGGTGGCGGAGCGGCCGGGGCCGGCGGAGCGTAGAGAACGGCCGGCGGAGCGGCCGGGGCGGCGGAACTGCAGAGCGGGCCGGCGGAGCGGGGGCCGCAGAAAGCGGCGGAGTGGGAGCGGAGCCGCAGAGCGGAGCGGGGGCCGCGGAGGGCGGCGGAGCGGTGGCGGAGCCGGGGTGGGTGGCAGCTGGGCGGGCCGCGGGTGGCGCGGTGGCGGGGGCCGGGGCTGCTGCAGTGGCGGGGGCCGCGGCTGCGGTGGCCGCTCGGGCGGTGGCCGCGGCTACGGTTGCTGCTGGGCGGCGCAGGGGTGGCCGCTGGGCGGCGCCCCCAAAATATTTTTTTTTAAAAAAAAAATCACCGTTTGTACCCGCCTCGGAGTGCGTGCCAGGGCCGTACGGCCCTGGTATGCAAAATTTTTTTGCCTCAGATGCCACTGTGTCCAAAATGGACAAGTTTTATATGGATTTAGGGGTTCTTGGGCCTTCCGGACACAATGGTGGTGTCCGTTTTTGCCCAAGGTGAGCCAAATTTCGGCTCCCCCCAGATCCACAAAAAAAAACTTCTGAAACCCTTGAAAACCTTCTACTTCTGGCACGCTTCAACGAAATTCGAACAGCGAACAACAGGAGAGCTCTGATACCATGTTAGATTTGACAAACGCAAATCATCCCAAGAACATCTGCATGCAAGACTGTCACAAAGAAGAAGCAAAAAGACAAAAAGCTATGGCGGCCAAAAGGCCAGAGACTGCAAAACCATGTTGCAAGAAAATAATCTTCTATTAACAATGATGAAAATAATACAATCTCCTTATTGAAATGAAAGAAGTGAATCCTTATAAAAGGAAACACGAAACCCTAAAGGCTAAAACCCTAAAGAATTATAAAGCGCCTAAGTGAAACTTAAGCCTAGAGTATGATAAACTAATAATTAAATGATTTAATTATTAGCTAACATAAGACTACTCTAACAGTTTTCTCGGTAGATTTAGGAATCCACTTTTGTCTCATCTGCTTCCTGATGCTATTTGCTTTTGCTTTCTTTTCATCTTCAACTTTTCTTATATTCATGCAATTTTTGGCTATGTGACCAAGTTTAGTGGATGTATAACATATTATGGTAGTATCCCTTTTTCTCAAGAGATGCACTACACAATTTATTCCAATGTGTCCATATTCTCCACAGTAATGACACCTACACCAAGCGTTGTAATCCCAACCAAATATTTCTTTTACAATTTGTTCTGCTAGATTGGGTGTTTTAGTTCTGCATTTTGATGCCTTGTGACCTTGTTTGTTACATTTGTGACATTTGCCTTTAAATCTTGGTTTCTCCTTGAATTCATTTGCTTTATGACCTTGCTGATTGCAATTATAGCATTTTCCATTGAATTTTGCTTTTCCATTGCTCCAACATTTGTTTGAAGTATGACCAATTTTGCCACAGTGATTACAAGTAGGATTCTAATTCTTTTGAGTACCTTGTTTGGAGGATTCACCTTCTTCTTTGTATCCAAGTCCTACTTTTCCTTTTTTCTTATGCAGCTGATTCATATCTTCTTGAGATTTCATCATTCTCTCATTGATTTGCCTTTCAGTGTTTAGGTCATTCACCAATCTTAAACTGATTTTATTTTCAGATCTCAGCTCCTCTCTTATCCTTTCATTTTCTGATCTTAGAGTCAAGATTTCTTCATTTGTATTGGAGACTTGATCAATAAGGTTTTCTAGCTGAAGAGTTTGATTCTGGATTTCATTGTTCTTTCCATCTATTTCATCTTTCATCTTGTTTCTTTGTTCCAAGATTTCACAAAATCTTGTTGACTGAATTTCCTATTCTCTTTTAAATTTTCTTACTTCTTCTTGTAGAGATCCATTCTTTTCTAGAAGTTATTTGATTGCATTGTTTACTTCATCTGAGCTACTTGAAGGGAAAAAGTCTTTGACCTTTTCTTCAACATACTGATGGTCATTCATTTGATTTGCAAGTTCCTTCCTTCTCTTTAGGGATTGGGAAAGATGCTCTTTTGCTTCCTTGAGTTGATCTATGGCTATTTCTAGATCTAGCTTTTCATTTTCAATTACTTTGTTAAGTCTAAATATCTCCATTGTCCTGGATCTTTCCTCAAGCTATCAAAATTTATCTTGAGAACCACAAAGCTCTGATACCAATTGTTGGAAATATTCAAGACTAGCCAAGTTACTGAGAGGGGAGGGGTGAATCAGTAACTTCAAAAATTTTATATCAATTTCAGATCTTAACCATATTCCAAATAACATTAGCTCATTGATCTAATTGCATGCATGAGAAACTGAAAACATAAAACATTCATAACACTTTGAACACATAGATTTGGTGACCCAGAAACCTTCCAAATAGAAAGTAAAACTGGGGTGGGGATGATACCCACAAAACTTTAATACTGCAGTATAAAGTTTTTCAGTTAAGGCTTACAATGATCACTTTTGATGATCTACCCTGTTAGGATCAATTAGGACTGCTAGGTCCACCTTGTTAGAGGATTTACAAACATACAATGAAGTATGCACTTGGTTAAGAGATTTTACAAAAGACTGTTAAGTCTACCCTGTTAAAAGATTTAGGGGCTGAATCACCTATTAGGATGAAATAGTAGATCTCTTACTTGCAACTATACTTGCTGATTGAGATTCTTTGATGTACTAATCACCTTCTATGATAGATATATCTTTGTTGCTCCTTATACTGTTGTAGCCCTTTGTAATTTTCTTATCTCTGCCTTTCTTACATCTTCGCATATGCACATATTTTTTTCATTACACACTTCTCACTTATTCACACCTTTGATATGATGCAAAACATTGTTTATATATCAATCCAAAACAATTACAAAATAATTACAAAGTCGGCTCTTAAACAAGCTAACACAAATATTACTAAGTCGGCCCAAATATAGTTACTCGGTTACTACAAACTAACTCAGTGACTTTTTGATACTTGGCATCCATTGTGTTACTCAACATCATCATGCTCTTAGTAGAAGTGGAGGCTCGGTCCATACTAACCACTCAGTTGTAGTTTCAAACTCGGTACATATTGGAGACTCGGTAGATATAGTGTCGCTCGGTAGAAACTGAATTCCCTGTTTACCGTGTTGGCACTCGGTAAACACTGCTCATCTCATCACTTGATAATGATAACTCGGTAAGAACTGCAAAGCTCAATCTACTCAGTAAATGCTATTCTGCTAGATGAGCTCGGTAAGCACACAGAGTCTGAATAAGTGTTGTCACTAATGACAAACATACTTAATGCCAATAATTAGAGAGGTGTATTTTTTCTCTAAAATGATTTAAAGATGGTTCTAATGGGCCAAATTGGTTATATCATTTAGAGGAAATATATTTATAAGCATTCATTTGTGATTGCTAATAATGGAAAAAAGTTGAAAGACAAGAGTAGAGAAGAAGGTGCAAAGTGTTGAGCCATCAACAAAAGGTCTATGTGAAAAAGTAGAGACTATATGCTATTCATTGGAAATAATCAAGAGAGTAGGTCTATGCATAATTCACCAAGATCTAGATATAGTGTGTATCTATTAAACAGAAGGCTGCAGCCTTCACCCCTTTGAGAAGTGTGCTCCTAGACAGTGTGTCCTCACCCCTAACAGGGTTAATTGTAAAAGAATCCTAACAAGGTCTGACCCTTGACTAAGTCACTGTACTTAATGCATTGCAAAGATCAACTCCTAACATGGTTGTAAGATCTTCTAACAAGGATCATAATACTCTAGTGCAATGTATAGTGGGTGCTAATTCCTATCGGGGTTTTTACCTATTTGGGTTTCCCCATAGCCAAAATTATGGTGTTGTTTTAAGTGTTCTTATATTATGTTTATGATTAATATTCTTCTATACTTAATTGGATAGAGAATTTAGAGCATTCAATAGTCAATGGAGGATTCATCCTTAAGGAAGTTTTGATGAGGAAATGGAGAATGTTATAAAAGAATTGCAGGAAAGGGGAGTGAGTATTTAGCAAAATAGTAAGAGATGGAGGATTCATCCTTAGGGGAGTTTTGTTGAGGAAATCAAGAATATTATAAAAATATTGTACATTTGGATTGATGGTGTTTTTCATTCAATATGTTGCCATCACTACCAAAGGGGGAGATTGTTAGAGATTTGTCAGCAAGCCAAAGTGTTGATTGTATGTTTGTCATTGATCAAAACATATGGTAAGTAGCATGCATGGAGGACTAATAGAGAGAGCTATGAGATATGTTTCCTAGATATGTTATCAGCATGATATCATAGATGGAGAGGTTGATTCAAAGTGAAGATAGTAATATAGTAGTCTATATCAGTGAGTGTTTGTGACATATCCCTGGATGAGTTCTGTATGAGATTTATAGTATGGTTGTAATGAAGCCTTGCACATTTATATTTATGTTGTAGACATATGTATTATACTATGTTCATTGATGAAAAGTCCTTTATGTAGTATAGATTGAGTTATGAAGTCTCTAGTTGATAGTCACAGTATCCCAAGTTTATCTGGTAGAGTCGACATTGATTTTATTGTTGTAGTTGTTGCACCTATCAGTTTGATATGCATGCTTGGATTAGTGTTTGGAGAAGAGTTAAGAATGATTGGTTAAGAGCACATGATGTAATTCAACATGAGAAGAAATTATTAGTTAATTTGGTGGAGCTGACAGTGTGAAGCGACACGTCTACTTATATTGAGTTGGGCGGTCCTAATTTGTGTTGTGTGCTTAGTAGAGCTGACTAAGATGTTATTAGAGAGTTTTATTATTTCTCTAATATGATTTCAAGATGGTTCTAATAGGCCAACATGATTATATTATTTAGAGGAAATATATTTATAACCAGTCATTTGTGATTACTAAGAATAGTAAAAAGTTGAAAGACAAGAGTAGAGAAGGTGCGAAGTGTTGAGCCATTAGCAGAAGGTCTATGTGACAAAGTAGAGAGTATATGATATTCATTGGAACTAATTAGGATAGTAGGTCTACATGTAGTACACTAAGATCCAAATATAGTGTGTATTTGTTAAACAAAAGGTTGCAACCTTCACCCCTTTCAACAATGTGCTAACAGACAGTGTATCGTCACACCTAATAGGGTTAATTGTAAAAGACTCCTAATAGGATCTGACCCTTGACTAGGTCAATGTACTTAATGCATTGTAAAAATCAACTCCTAACAGGGTTGTAAGATCTTCTAATAGGGATCATAATACTCTAGTGCAGTTTATAGTGGGTGCTAATTCCCACCAGGGTTTTTACCTATTTGGATCTCCCCGTAACCAAAATTGTGGTGTTGTGTTAAGTGTTCATTTATTGAATTTATGCTTAATGTTATTCTATAATTAATTGGATAAAGAATTCAATCTTGTAGTTAACTGATTCACCCCACCCTCTCATTTATCTCTTGGGACTATTCCTAACAGGTATTGTTGTATATTTTCTAACAAGCTAGTGCTGACTGTATGTTTGTCATTAATGAAAACATATGGTAAGTAGTATGCATGGAAGAATTATACAATAAGCTTTAATTATATGTAGCATGGACATGTTATCAAAATGATATCATGGATGGATAGGTTAACTATTAGTACAAACAGTTATATAGCAGCTTGTGTCAGTAGTGTTCCTCATAGAGTAACAGATAGTGTTCTATGAATGATTGTTCGTACAATTATCATGAAGCCTTGCATGTTTGGATATGTGATGAACATATTTTAGTGATGTTACATTCATGGACATAGAGTTTGATGATCAATAGAAGTGAAGTTATGCAGTCGTTATTCACCAGTAGTAGTTTCATGTGTTTATTCAAAAGAGCCAACATAGATTATATTGGTTTAGGAGTTGCACCTATCATTTCAGTATGTGCCCTTAGATTAGTTCTTAGAGAAGAGTTAGCAATGTTTAGTTAAGAGTGCATGATTTAATTTAGCTTGAGGAGAAAGATCCAGTTATTTTGATAGAGTCGACAGTGTGTAACGTGCATCTATAATTATCATTATTAGACAGGTCCTAGAATGTGTTGCATGCTTAGTAGAGATGACTGAATTATTATTGGAGTTTTTATGGCTTCTCTAATATGATTTCAAAGTGGTTCTATTAGGCTAACTTGATTATATAATTTAGAGGAAAGATATTTATAGGAAATCATTTGTGATTGCTAAAGTGTGGTTCATAGTTAATTGTGAAGAGTAGAGAAGAGTGTGTGAAGTGTTGAGCCATTAGAAGAAGGTCTATGTGACCAAGTAAAGTATTTGTGCTATACATTGTAATTGGTCCATAAAGCAAGTTAAAGTACAATTCAAAAAGATCTAGATATAGTGTGTATCTACTATTCAGAAGGTTGTTGCCTTCACCCATTTAAGTAGTGTGCTCTCGGGCAGTGTGCCCTCATCCCTAACAAGGTTAATTGTAAAAGACTCCTAATAGGGTTTGACCCTTGACAAGGTCTACTATACTAAATACATTGTAAAGAAACTCCTAACAAGGTTAAGGATCTTCTAAAAAGGATCATAATACACTAGTGTAGATTATTAGTGGGTGTTTATTCCCACCATAGTTTTTACCTATTTGGGTTTCCTTGTAACCAAATATTGGTGTTGTGTTTAAGTGTTCTTTCATTGTGTTTATGCTTTATGTTTAAGTATACTTAATTGGATAAAGAATTGAAACTTGTAGATAACTGATTCAACCCCCCCTCTTAGTTATCTCTTGGGACTATTCCTAACAATTGGTATCAGAGCCAAGTGCCTCAGAGAGAAAGTTTAAAAGCTTGAGGTTGATCAGATGGCATACTTTAGAAAAGACAGTCCTAAGTTTGATGGAGAGAATTATCTTAACTAGAAGAACAATATGATGACACATTTACAATGCATTGCCTTTGAAGGTTTTGAAGTTTCTATCAAAGAAGTTCAAATCCCCTCTCTAGCAGATCTTACAAAGGAAGATGCTACTAGCCAGTAGAAGGATTTGTTCCATCATAATGAAATAGAAAAAGAAGCCCTTATCAATGCCCTATTTGATAGTGAGTTTTTAGAGATAAAGAAAGTAGACACAACCCACAAGATATGGAAGCACCTAGAAGACATTTTTGAAGGAGATAAACAAGAAAAAAATGCACGCAGAAAGATATGGAAGAAAAGGTATAATACATTGGAGATGCTAACTGAGGAAAACATAAGAGCCTACAATCAAAGGATTAATGAAGTAGTTGTTGGAATTAGAAATCGTGGTTAGAGGTTGGAATTCAATGGAAACAAGTGCATCATTAACAACAAAGAAGGATAAATAATTGCATTAGGATCAAAGACTAAAGGTAATGTTTTTCAGCTTAACCCAGAAGCAAGTTTTTTTGTTGCTAAAGTAGATGATAGTTGGTTATGGCACAAAAGACTATGTCATATCAATTTTGATAACATAGTAAAGATCAGTAATGTTAAAGCAGTAAGAGATCTGCCTAGCATAGAAAATTTGGTTGATACTATCTGCAGGGAATGTGTTATGGGAAAGCATGCGAGGAATTCATTCAGGAGCAAGCATAATTTAGCAAAGAACAAGCTAGATCTGATTCATACAGACCTATGTGGACCAACTCAAACAAGATCATACTATGGTGAAAGGTATTTCATTTTGTCTGTAGATGATTATTCTAGAATGATGTGGGTTGCGTTATTAAAGGATAAGTCAGAAAGAAGCATTTCAAAAATTCAAAATATTCAAAGCATTTGATAAATTCAAAATATTCAAAGCTAAGGTTGAGAATGAATTGGGACTAAAAGTAAAATGTCTAAGATCGAATAGAGGAGGAGAATTCACATTTGACATATTCTATGAGTACTGTGACGAACATGGCATACAAAGATAGTTGAGTGCACCTAGAACCTGTCATACCCAAAATTAGGGCAAAACAGACACAAATTTTTTTTTTGAGCACTAACTACAATGTTACATATAGAAACATGAGAACAAACATCAACCTATGCACTCATCTCTCAAGGGAATTCAAGGCATACACTGGCTTGCCGACATTCCCTACTCATCAGGTGCACTAGACCAAAGAAACCACTAGCAAGGTTTAATCATAAGGAGTCTATGGGGGAGAAGTTCCTAACTCAAATTACTCAAATAAGATATTAAGACAATAAGATACTAGGTTAAAAGATTAATTAAATAATAATAAACTTTCCTAGAATAATTTATAAAAGGGCTAAATAAGTACATAGTTATTTAAAACAGTAAAATAAAGTCATAAGTATTATTTTTGTAATAATTGATAGGGGTGGTTATCAATTAATTTAATCCCCCTAGGAATTAAAGGTTAATTAACCCCCTAAAAGAATTAATGATAATGACATGATAAAATAACAAGGGTTCATTAATTAAATAATAAAAGATGGCAAAATGACAATGCATTAGTAAAAGTTCATTTGCATAAGATAAATTAAATGAATAAATAAATAACTAAATAAAGGAAATCTAAAATCTACACAACATAAAGAAATTATTGGAAATAAAAGTCCAATTGATGCATTATCCAAAAATCGATACAAATCTCGAATTAATAGGAAGACTAAAAAAAAACAAAAGGGAAAGTATCTAACAATAAGAATACATGTTAAATGAATTGGAAAGTGGAAAATTAATAAAGTCCACATAGTCTCAATTTACCACTGACTTCATCAGTGAGGATGAAGATTAAATAAAGAAAATTAAAATAAAATAAAAAGTTAGTAATCTAAAGGTCATCCATACCCTAAAATGAAATTACGGTTTGGGCAAGATTAAAACATAACCCGAAACCCTAATCTCTAGTTTTTACTCATTCACAATCCCAAAGTTGTCAAAGTTTTTGATGCAGGAGCATCCTGGGTGTAAGAGCAATCTCACATCACCCAAAAATATTTATGTTTCCTTTTCAATAAGGGCTATCTTGTGTAGAGCTGCTATTTATGGAAACTTACTATTTTTAGTAAGTTGGTCATATGATCTCAGAATGTTTTGATTTCATAGTTGGAGGTTCATCCTAGTCATTTCAGCCTACCAGTTGAGTTTCATTGCCACATCACCAGTATTGGTGAAGTTATTGAGATTTTTGGGTACGAAATCTTTCAGGTCAATTTTGAAGGCCTTAGAGGCTCCGAATCACAATTGATCCCCAGCTGATTGGTGCTAACGCATGTCAAGTGCTATAGATCTCATCATGGCATTGCCGAAAAGTGGTTACAATAAAAAAATAGAGCTATGGTTAGAAAGTTATGGCCTCTGGAAGTTGGGTTATCTAAAATCATATTTTGTATTTCTTTTGAGCCGACGCTATTGTAAAAATTGTGAAAATAAATTAATTCTATGTATAGTCAGCCTTAATGGCTAAATTTCTGAAACTTTCTCGAGCGGTGGAAATTGCCTATATAAAGAAGGCCCATAGTGTTGTCTAGGTAGTTCTGGGTGGTAGATCTAGGTAATAATTTGAGGCTTTGTCCTACAAAATATTGTAAGGGAATGCCCATGTGGCTTTACATATTGTAATTCTGAAAGTTTGTAATTCCACATTTGTGGAGATAATAAGAAGCCAATTTTTTGTTCTTGCATATTGTTGTTGTTTCTATGTTTCTGTTATGTGTTTGTGGTATTAAGGGGAGCACCCTTCATCAATTTTGTAGGTTGGCAAAGGATTGAGGGTTTGGAGAAGGGACAAAGTATACTGCCAAGTACACATGAATGTATACACATGCTTAGTGTATGTATACCTCCATATGTACTTGTACATATACAGACAAAATGTTCAGGCTCTACTAATGCAAGATCTATATCTTCATAACCACAACGCACAGACTGAAGGTAAAATCATAGAGTTTCCATTGCATGCATCACTGGTTACATTAGGATAAGATTTCCAAAGTTTGACAAGGAAGAAGGCTATGTCTCAAATACATAGGAATAAGTTTCCCAGAGGATTGATAAATGCCTGGTTGAAGTTTATAGCTTCAAATAAAAAATCTTTTCATCTCTCTTCAGGTTTCACAGGATCTAAATGTTCATGCTTAAGTTAATTTTAATTATTTTTTTTTTTATAAGTACCAAAATAAGTTCTAATTAAATTATAGATTAACATGCATAAGAAGAAAAATACTTTAAACTCTGATATTTAGCAATAAGGAGAAAATATTGGATACCTAAGTGTTAGACTTTAGTGTAAATTGAATCATTAACTAAACAATTTTAATGTGATGAGAATGTATCACATTTTAAAACTATAGCACAAATGAAGTATTACGTAAATGAAAATGTAAAAGAAAATGCATTGATTTTTGTATCAGAATGCAATCACATTTTTGGGGCTGGGTTTTGCAACCCGAACAACACCAAATTTTATACGATGACCGATAAACACAAAAAGAAACTGGGCATCAATAGGAAAACCATTGCTTGGCCCTATCTTCCTCTAAGTCGCTGACAGCAATGGCTAGCCACTGACCATCATGGCACAACCACTGGAAGTAGTGGCTAGGCCACTGACTATCATGGCTCCTACCATGGTGGTAGTGGTGCCTCCATTGGGTGTCACAACTTCGGCCATGGTGACCAGTGGTGCGCCCACTAAGTGTACCAACCGTGAGGGTTTACATGAAAATCAACATTTATTTTAAAATAAATTTGTTTTCAAATGTGTAGCTTAGTAGAGTTTGTAACATTTGATACCACTTCCCACTCACGATAAAACATAGAGTTCCATGTACATTTCATTCTTTATTTTACTATATAGGATTAGGGTATGAATCGTATTAAAATAAATATGAAGTAAGGTATTAATATCAATAAGGAAGAAAAAATATTAATACATGTTTTGATTACGTAAAAATAGGTTTTGAAAGGACCCAAAACCTTTTACATAGAGATAATAGATAAAACATTTAAGGTCCAATAGTTCAAGTGCATCAGCACCAAAAAAAGCAACACAAACAAGTCCTTAAACGCAAAGACCAGCCAAAAGACAAAGGACAACAACAAAGGAAAGCAAGACAGCAAGCTACTATCTAAACACATTTCATCAATTCTGCAGCCTGATCCGTAAGAATCTACATGTTTGTAGACAACTTCTGTTCTTCCATGTCGTTCTTGTTGCCATCTTCCACCATCCCGGACCTAGATCTCGTACGCTTGCTAGGTCCCTGTTCCTCTTTAGCCTCTATGATCTCTTGGTTCCCTTTCCCATTATCAAAATTGTCAACCAAGATCTTCACGTGCTCATTTGAAGCTTTGAGGACAAAAAAGCTCTATTCTGCAATATTCCCCATGGTCTTCTCTAGCTTGTCAATTCTCTTTTCCATAGTCTCAACTTTCCTAGTTAAAACATTACTACATTGGATTTTCTCCTCCATGGCATTAAGTTTGTCATTGAAGGTAGCAACACCCTCAACTTTGGCAACAATGTCAATGAGCTAATCAATAGTCTGGCCCAAGGTTTTCTCCCCTAGGTTCATCCTTTTAAGAATCCCCATTTCTCTTTTGTAGCCAGTGGATGTTGGACTTCATCATAGTGATGTCATTCTTCATTATGCTAAGGGTAGTCAAGAAGGCCAGGCACCCCAAATTCTCAAAATCCTTGTTCCTCTCCTCATTAATCTCAGGACCCCTATTCTCTTCCTCCATGTTCTCCTTAGGATTATCCACCTTCTCCTTATCCAAGTTGGCCCTTTCCTTCTCATACCCATCTTTCTCAATATTAGTCATGTCCTGTGCAACTTCTTGTAGGAGTTTTTCCTCAACCCAAACATCTTTACCAGTACCCCCACTCTCCTCCATAGCAAGGTTGTTTTCCACATATTTTTCCTGATCATTCTTTCCCTGGGAAGAGGAATCCTCATTAGAAGATATGAAGACCCTCTTTGCAACTTTCTTCTTCCCAGTTTTAGTTTTGGTACGATTGTCGATAGGTTCCAATCTCTTCTTTCCCTGCTTCTTGGACCTCTCCTCCCTGCTCTCTTCTTCCTCTAATTCCATGTCAGTAGTAGAATCCTCCATCTTCCTTTTATTTTTTATTTCCTTAGGGCTATCCTCCTGGTAATCCTCAGAATCCCCCTCTTCATCTTCTGTTTCCTCCATAAAAGGCTCCTCAAACTCCTTCCCATCAGTATCATAGTCCTCCAGGGCTTTTCTATTGAGCCGAGATCTTTCCACCTTCTTCAACTTGAACACCTCAAATATGAGGACCATGAGCCCTTCATGGACAGCATGATCACCCTCTAGATCCCTTTGCTAGTGAAGGAGGGAAGAATTCAAAGAAATCAATAAATAGAAAGGAAAATTAATCTTAACCCTGTGCCTAAAATGGTTTAGAAGAGTAAGATGGTTGTTTTAGATTTTAGTATATCGACCATCAAGGGTAATGTAGCCTATGATAACAAATAAAACAAGGTGCCAGGGCCTGGAAATGAACTTAGGGTTAAAGTATGAATTGTCCACCTTAACCATACAGTCTCTCTCCTACTTCATGGGTGCAAAAGCCTCCAAGGATTTGTCTGAAATCTTCCTATCCATGTAGAAGTTGATGCCCTTAGTCATCAAGCCAGTCACTTCAACAACCACTTCCTCTGTTACCTCCATGTTTTGTGTGCCCACTAGAACGCTTCCCTTGTTCCAAGTTTTGATGAAATTTTTGGTCACCACCACTTTCACTCCATGTAATCTCTCCAAAAAAATTTCCAGACCCCCATCTTTGATAATTTTCCAAATTTCCTTATTCTATTTCCAGTTACTACAGTCCATTGGCTCACATCTCTTTTTGCCTCCCATGGCTTTGTGAAATAACAGAATGCCGAAGTTCAAATGAATTTCCTCTCTCTACAACTTTGCCTTTGAACTATAATAAACATTATTAATGTTAT
Source organism: Chamaecyparis obtusa (assembly GCA_027943335.1). Classification (NCBI taxonomy): domain Eukaryota; kingdom Viridiplantae; phylum Streptophyta; class Pinopsida; order Cupressales; family Cupressaceae; genus Chamaecyparis; species Chamaecyparis obtusa. Next base: position 615,124 of record BSBK01007594.1, on the reverse strand, counting down.
TCACAACCCACAAATCATGCCAAAGGACCCCAATAATTGTCTCAAAATCAGGCCATTGTCCTTCATGATAGTCAAACATATTTTTGCACTCAATACTCATTAATGATCTCTTCATTCAAAATGTGTTGCTTACTCCTCATCCTCTCCTTACTAATTAATGATGATCCATCACAAGGGATATCTCAACCATCATTCCACTCAATTTCCACCTGGCTTTTACAAGCCACATTCGCAACCTAGTCAGCCACTAAATTTTCCTCCCTGAAAACGTGGGATATCATGCAATTTTCAAAGGTATCAATAATTTTTTTTCCTTACTTAAAACATTGGCTATGGACCACGAAGGGTTCAAAGTGTTCTTTAAACAATTTACAATACTTAGGGAATCCCCTTCAATCCATATTTTGTTATAATTCTTCCTTTTGGCAAGTAACAACCCATAGAGAGCAACATTAGCCTCCACCACTTGATTGGTTTTAAAGCCTATAGGAATAGCCATAGCCCCTTTGCAATTCCCAAATTCATCTTTGATAACTACTCCACAACCAAAAATTACAGGGTTACCTTTAGAGGCACCGTCAAAATTGATTTTGACCCATTCATTAGGAGGACAGTCCCACCTAGTCTCTTCCCTCAGATTTCTTTGGATTAGAACTTTCCTTCATTCAAGATTCCACTTCTTATAAACTTTGGCTTCCCACTCATTCTTTGGATCATGATAGTTCTTTATCAACCCCAAGTTCTCCAATAGAGAACTCTTAATCTTGTGAAAAATACTCTCCCAGTTGGACTCCTTATCCCTAAAAATTCTTTCATTCCTTTCTTTCCACATCCCCTAGCACAAAAAGGGTAGGAAGAAATTCCAAAAGGAGATTAAAAACTTGTTGTTAGTTAGTGGTTTCCAGCACATAAACAACTCCTGAATGTTCTGAGGGAACACCCACTCCATATTCATTAGATCAAAGAATTTTCCCCATATTTGACTAGTGAAAGGACAATGGATTGTCATATGGTTGATATTCTTCTCATCATTTTTGTCGACACAACATCTATTAGTTATAACTAGGCCTCTTTTTCTGAGATTATCAATTGTGAGAACTTTATCCTGGAATAAGATCCAAAAGAAAAAATTAATTTTAGGAGTTAGTCCCTTGAGCTAGGCTTTGGCCCAGCACGGTTCAGGGCTATCTTCAAAGTTCTATATATACAGGGAAGAAACTGAAAATAAGCCATTAGTACTAAATCTCCAAATGAGGGTATCCTCATCATCAATAAGAACCATAGCATTCAGAAGGTTATTCAAGCCCTTGAGGGGAGGATCAAACCTAGACAAGTCAGTCCATTTACCCTCCTCCCAATAGTTTTCCACTTGATTGCCCAAGAACTATTTACAAAGAGTAGACAAGTCATTCCAGCTAGGAAGCTCTTTTAGGGGTTTATCAAGTAGCCATATGTCATCCCAAAAGAGAATTTTCTTACCATTACCAACCTTCCATTTCACCCCTTGCTTAGTCAACTCCTTTCTTCTAAGAGCATTGCCCCAAATACATGATCCACCTTGGGAAGAATCAGAGTTCAAGAACTTAAAGAAGTCAGAGTTGTCCCTATTATATTTGTTCTGCCATATAGTGCTCCATTCTCTCATGTTCTTAAACATTCTCCAAAGGAGTTTAGCCATGAGATACTCATTTATACTTCTTATAGTGTGTAGACCAAGACCCCCTTTCCTAGTCAGTTTACAAACCTTCTCCCATGCAATAAGGGCCATCCTTTTCTTTTTCTCAACTCCAGACCAAAGGAAGTTCTTTTGGATTTTCTCTATACTTTCAATAAAATTCTTAGGTATTTTGAAAAGGCTCAAAGCATAGAGAGGGATACTTTGAAGGGTAGCTTTGAGTACAAAAATCTTACCAACCTGGCTAAGAAGAGCACCCTTCCGACCAGCAAGACTATTGTGAAATTTGTCAATCATATCCCTCCAAAAGGAATTTAGAGGATTGAGGAAGAGAGCTAAACCAATATAGGACCCTGGGAGATAGTCCACCTCATAACCAAGAATTCTTTTTAGCCTCTCTTGTCTTTTTTCAGGCACATCAATGAAGAATATAGAGCTCTTATTCCAATTAATACTCTAACCTATAGCACCAGCATAGTTGTCAAGGGTTTTATTAATGGTTTTACCATTTTTGATAGAAGCTTCACCCATAATTATGGAATCATCCACAAACTATTGATGCAAACACATCAAATCCTTGGAGGAAGGTTTCAGACCCCTAAATTCACCTTTGTTAACTAGCCTACCAATGTGTCTACCCAAACATTTTGCCAAAATAAGAAAAAGAATAGGAGATAGGGGGTCCCCCTGATGAAGACCTCTAGAAGATTTTAAGAAAGGGGTAGGAGAACCATTCATGAGAATAGAGAATGTGGTAGAGGAAACCAAGCAGTGGATAAGGTCTCTACTCATTTTATTAAAACCAAAAGCCTCAAGAGTAGCCAACAAGAAATCCCAATCAACCCTATCATAAGCTTTGGACAAATCAAGTTTGCGCAAAACACCTTCCTTCTTTGACATAGTTAAAGAATGTATATTTTCATGGACCGAGATGATTGAGTCTAGAATCTACCTCCTGGGGACAAACCCATTTTGTTGTCCTGAAACAATAGAAGGAAGAAAGGTGAGGATTCTAGAAGTAAGGATTTTAGAGATAATCTTATACACTGAGTTACATAAGCTGATGGGTCTGAATTGGTCCATACTATTAGCCCCACTTTTCTTTGGAATTAGAGCAATAAAGATACCATTCAATTCCTTAAGGATCCTTCTAGCCCCCAAAAATTAATATTAATACATGTTATATATATACAACAATATATGTGTATTAATATAGGTCCCAAATTATAATAAGAAGAGAAGTATTAATGTTCATATATATAGCCAAAAATATCTATGCATTAATATGATTACCAGGATTTTTTTTTAAAAAAGAAAGACTTAGAAGGTTACAAACAAAATTAAGAGCCAAATAAATATTTATATGTTAATATCCTCAGATTTATATTAACATATAGGTATTTATTTATTTATTTCATGAACATAAAATAATAAAGCTTCCATATCTACATTAAATCAATCTTGTTTCTTTTCTTTAAATATAAACAATATATATTTGATTAATTCTGGAGCATCTTAAGCTAGCTTTTTAAACACAATATAGATGAACGTTTATTTCATTTGATAACCTTTCATACTATGAAATTAAATCTCTTTTCCTTAGGAATATTCTTAACAAATTATGTATATTAAATTTCTCAAAAATGAATTCATAACATAAAAACATCATTTCACATTAATCTTACACGAAGAGAACCTAAATCAGCAACTTAGCATTTCTTTAATTCTAACATCTTTACTAGCACTTCCATTTTAACATGAAAGTAACACAATACACCTTTCTCATTATTTAGCTTATTGCAATAGTTTAACAAAGGATAACTAACTAACTATTACAAGCATCACAACATAGCCTTGTTTTAAATAATTTTCATAAAGGCTCAAAACCAAACAAACTCAAATAGCATGGAGTTGATTTATCCAAATTTACCTTTATCTTCCTAAAAACCAACAAGCTATGTCTTGATGAAATTTGCAAATCAACAATAGACCTTAGAGGCTCACCTCCCTGCCTAGGCCATTTCATGGCCACGCCCGAGCTAGGGGAAACAAAGATGGGTAGGGGTTTAACATGCATACATAAGCACATAACCAAACAAAACTAGAAAAAATACAAGAATATCAAATTCCCTTTCCCAAGGCTATGCACACAATGCGTCACCTTGGACCCATAGAAGGGGTGAAGGTGGAAGCTACCCAACTAGGAAAAATGCCAAAATACAAGAATAAACCAGCCTTCAACAAGGCTTCAAAATCTGCTCAAATTGCCTTCACAAGGCCAAAGAATTCAACCATCAAACCTTCTCATAATCATGACAATAATAACACCCTTATGATCCCCAATTTATATACATAAGGATGGAAACATGGATTCCCATACATCCATGCCTTATCCCCTTCCTCCTAGAGGAAGGAATCTACACTAGATGAGTAGTCCCAACTTTTTCCCTTCACCCATCAAGGCTCTCTTCCCTCCCAAGTGTGAGTTTGGCCTTGCAAACCCCAAGGAAAACAATGCAACAAAGAAAGGAAGTCACCACAAGCATGCATAAGCTAAAATGCCAAATAGTTACTTACAACACTAAGCATTCACATAACACAAGAAAGTAAATCAAGTACATAACATTAAGGCAAAGAGTTTCAAGATCCAACCTCAATCCAAGCTAATGGCAATGAGGGTTGAGATGAGCTTTCTACAACTAACCTCCTCCTTTTCTATGCAACAACAAAAAATCCTCGAAAAATAATCTAGACCAAAATCTCACAATCTCTCCAGTCTCCAAAATTGGAGAGTGGGCAATTACCAACAAATTTTCCCTCCATCTCCTTAAGAAGACAAACCTTAATCCATTCAAACAAGAGGATGAAATTCAAATTCAAAATTCAAAAAGAGGAGTGGGTTTGGCATGCAATTCCAATTTTTGTAACTTTTCAAAAGAGCATCTTTTGGAAGGGCAAAAATAGCCAAAAAATATCATAATGGTCAAAATTTGACCACCAACACATGGCACCACTATGGGGTAGCCTATTTTTAACCTCCACTACCTTAAATGGTCATTAAAAGCCACTCAAAAGACCACCTGAAGATTGCATCCGAAAATGAAAGAGATTCCCACTCATGGCCCCTAAAAATAGAGACCACTCACACCCATTAAGCACTTGGGTATGCCAACTCACATGACATGTGTCAATTGACACCACAAAAGAATCACATTACCACACAATACATATGGCATGCCAAGGGGACATAAATAATAAAATAAAATAAAAATAATCAATAAATACATTCATGCATCACTTTACAACAATTACACATTACAATGACGTTGATTTCTCCCCTTGGAGATAACCTTGGCTTAACATGATTTTAGCAATTATACATCTTTAATTTCCCCCGATATATCCATGGTCTTGCCTGGACACTTGACAAAATATCAGTAGCTCATGAAATGTCAAATAACGTATATATATGTAAATAGAATACATCTAAAAATCACATTCTTAACATCATAAATTTCTAGCTGCATTTCGTAATAATTCTCATCATTTTCAACATAGCATTTCTAAAGCATATAAAGTCAAGAATAAAATTATACATGTTAATTCACCTAACATTATAATCATGATCATTACTCATTAATTTTCCTAACATGAATATACCATCAAAGTATCATACTTAAGTCAAAGATTTATCAATTACTATTCTCATGAGCTAATAAATAGCATGAAAGTAAAAGTCCTATATCATCATCACATAATCATAACTCATCACATAGTATCATAATATAATGTCTATGTCCCAATAGTCCAACATGATAAAATAAAGTGTCAACATGAGTCCAAAGATGAAAAATAATCTGCTATGAAATGATGTCACGGGGAGAGTTCTCACATCCTCCCCCCTAGGCATGAACTTCCTCCTGGACTTCATTAAAAAGGTGGGGATACTATGCTCTCATGTGTGTTGCATTGTCCCATTATGTTGTAATCTCATCATAGCAATCCCACTGGACCCTAACTTGGTCTAGCTCTTGACCTCGAAGGGCCAATGTCCTATGAGCCAAAATACGTATGGGCTCTAACGCTAGCTATCCATTCGACTCCACTTGTAAAGAATCCCAATCAATAATGTGAGTCTCATCATAGATATACTTCCTCAAGGCAGAAACATGAAATATGTCATGGATACACAACAAGCTAGGTGGTGTATACACCTAAAAATGGTCATCTAGACTATTAGCCCCTTTTGCTAAATCATAAATTGCTTGTTCTTGATCAAATCCTAGCTCTATCATTTATTCAATTATTTTCTATGGGCTAATCATCTTATCCTAAGTTTTTATTTATTTAAAAGGAATTCCCTCCCCTTTTAATAAATAAAAAGCCCCCACTTTTCCTCTTATCCTAAGTTGCACAAATAAAGCATTATTTTCATTTTATAAAAAGGGAAAAAGTACTTTTTGTCTCATGTGGACACAAAAGTCAACTCTTATTTTCCCATTGGAGGATATGTGTGCACATGGATTGCTCCTCTTTCAAGCTCCACCGTTGATTAAATCTTTTGCCTCTTAATCTCCATGGTCCATTTCTCCTCATTTCCTATAAAAGAAGAGCTCTCTTCTTCATTCTAGATCCCCAACTTTTTATGCTAACTTTATGCTGTAGATTTTCTAGGTCACTTTGGAGCTTTTGGAGATTTGGAGCATTCTTAGCATCTACATCTCATTCTTGCATTCTACATCTCATTCTTGCATTCTTAGCTTAGCTTCATATTTATGCTTTCTTAGATTAGCTTCATTTCTATGCTCTAGATTAACTCACATAGATTAATTAGCTTGGGTTGTAACACTTGCATATTTCCTTTCATAGCTTAGCTTGCATTTCCATTTCTAGTTAGCATTGCATTGCATTTTCATTCTTGATTCTTGAGGATATTGGCATTCTTGCCCTTGTCTTCATTGAATCTCCCATTGCATGGTTTACTAGCAAGGTTATAGGCTAAATAGCTCTAGCTGAGAGCATTCTTAAAAGCCCTTGCACTCCATGCCTAGGGAGCTATGGATCAATTTGTGAGGGCTCATTCTTGAGTTTCCTTGCATGTAATGATTCATAGAAGTGTGACACATTTATGGCACACAGGTGGCAGAGCTAGATGATATGAAACTAGGCCTATCCTCTCTAAGATCTTGAAAGGACCAACAAAATGAGGTGCGAGCTTAGAACCCTTTCCAAAATGGATTGGGCTCTTATGCAGTCACACTCTTAAGAAGACTCTATCTCCAACCATATAGACAAGATCAGTCCTCTTCGCATCTACATACTTCTTCTATCTATCCTAATCCTCTCTAAGATACTTCCTGATTAAATCTACCCACTGCTACATCTCCCTGACTAACTACAGTCCCACAACCACTCTATCCTCAATCCTATCCCAACTCAAGGGAGTCCTGCAAGGTCTACCATACAATGCCTGATAAGGTTTCATACCCAAGGAAGAATGATGTCTATTATTATAGGTAAACTCTACCAAGTGCAAGTACTCCTCCCATTTGGTCTGGTGATCCATCACATACATATGAAGCATATTCTCTAATACCTGATTAACCCTCTTAGTCAAACCATCTATCTCAGGGTGATAAGCTATGTTTAAATTGATCCTGGTGCCCAATGCTAACTGTAAATCTCTCCAAAAGGATGATGTGAAAAGAGAATATCTATCAGATATAATCTTATGAGGAATGCCATGAAGTCTGATGATATCTTGCAAGAATACATGTGCAACTGTACGTGTTGTGAAAGTAGTACAAATAGGTGAGAAGTGGACTACCTTAGTCAACCTATCCACCATCACCATAATAGCATTATGGTGATGAGAAGACATAGGAAGACCAACAACAAAGTCCATAGATATAATATCCCACTTCCACTGAGGTATCTCATGTGGCTGAAGAAGCCCACCTAGATGGCGGTTCTCTACCTTAACTCTCTGGCACTCTAAACATCTAGCCACCATCTCTATAATGTGCAATCTCATACCCAGCCAATGGTATAGCTACCTCAAATCTACATGTAACTTCTTGACTTTGGGATGCACTGCATAAGGAGCTTTATGAGCCTCAAGAATAATGAAATCATGCAACCCACTAGAAGAAGGTACATAGATGCATCCTCTATGACAAAGAAGACCATTGGACTCAAGAGTGTAATTTGAGAACTTACCCTCAAGGGGTCTCTGTGACTAAACCATCTGAAAAACCTCGCAATAGAATCCATCCTTAGGCAAGTGTTGCAAAATGCATCCTCTCAAATCTGTGCTAGAAGACATAGATGAAAGCTCATGATGTCTCCTACTCAAGGTATTTGCAACTATATTCTCCTTACCCTTGATGTAGTGAACATCGAAATCAACTCACAAAGGAACTCCATCCATCTCCTCTACCTAGTGTTGAGATTTAGCTAAGTGAAAATGTTCTGCAAACTCTGATGATCTGAGTGAAGCTCAAATCTATGACCCAAAAGAAAATGTCTCCATCTCACCAAAGTGTGCCCTACTACTGCAAGCTCAAGGTCATGGAGGGGATAGTTGATCTTATGAGTCTTGAGTTTCCTAGACTCATAGGAAAAATCTTGACCTCCCTGCATAAGAACTACTCCTATACCATCTAAATATGCATATGTGCAAAGTCACAAACTCTGCTGAAGGATCTGGCACTACAAGAATAGGTGAACTAGTGAGTGCTCTCTTGAGCTCCTAAAAAGCTTTCTCACACTTCTTTGTCCACTCAAACTTCTTCCCATTTCTTTGGAGAGAAGTGATAGGATGAGTGACTCTAGAGAATCCCTCAACAAAACATCTATAATAACCTACAAGGCCCATAAAACTCCTCACCTTAGTCACACTAATAGGTGTTGGCCAATCCATAATTTCTCTAATCTTAGATGGGTCAACAACAATCCCATCTCTTGATATCACATGACCAAGATAATGAACCTTAGATTTGAAGAAGGCACACTTTGACAAATTTTTGAACAACTGATTGTCCCTCAAACACTGCAAGACCTGCCTCAAATGCTCCTCATGCTCATGCTTATCCTGAGAGTAGATTAAAATATCATCTAGGAATACTATCACAAACTTATCCAAGAAAGAGCAGAACACTCCATTCATGAGACTCATGAACATGGCTAGAGCATTCATGAGTCCAAAAGGACCCACTATGAACTCATAATGGCCATAGCAAGTATGGAATGCAGTCTAGTGGATATCACTCTCCATAATCCTCAACTGATGGTACCCCAATTTTAAGTCAATCTTAGAAAACACACGGGCACCTTAAATTTGATCAAACAAGTCACCGATCCTAGGAAGTGGATACCGATTCTTGATGGTCACCTTATTCAACTATCAATAATCCATACACAACCTAAGAGATACGTCCTTCTTAACAAAGATAATTAGTGCACCCCAAGGTGATACACTAGGATGAATGTGCGCTTTCTCCAAAAGCTCTTACAACTAAATCTTGAGCTCATTAAGCTTATTGGTAGTCATCTTGTATGGTGCTTGAGATACTGGCTCTACTCCTAACATGAGATCAATATGAAAATCCACCTCTGGGTGGTGGTATACCATATAGCTTTGAAGGGAAAAAATCTGAAAACTCTGCAAGATAGGATGGTCATCAAGGGAAGGCTCCTTCTCAACCTCCTCCTCTCGATCACTAATGGTGATGGAAAATAACTAACAACCACTTTGCATTCATCACTTAAGTTTCATAGTAGAAATCACATGAGAGATATCGGCCACTAAACTCTTGAGATAATTGAAGGTGCACCAAAATCATCTACACACTCAATCCTCTTCTACCTACAATCCATCTTGGTGTTGTGGGCATAAAGCGAATCCATGCCAAGGATAACATCATAGGATCCAAGTGGTGTGATACATAGGTCATCTATGGTGGTCAAGTCACCAATCTGAATCTGACATCCTCTCACCAAAGAACTAATTGACACCCTAGCACCTAAGGCTAACTCAACCTCCCAACTCAGATCTTGCCTAGCTACCACTAGCCCACAACGCTCCACTATAAATGGAGTAATGAAAGAATCGGTAGCTCCTAAGTCAAATAGAATAGAAATAATAATACCTCCAATCATACCTGTGGCCTCAATAACTATGGACTGATGCTCAACCTGGTATTTATCAACCATTGCAAACACTCAATGAGATCTACCTATTTCTCCCACTGTAGGCTCTGAAGCTGCTGCTCTTTGACTACCTACCGGATACCTTGATTGACAATCCCTAGCAATGTACCGCATAGCACCAAAAGTGTAACATGGGTCTCTAGCCTTAATCTGGATCCCCTAAGATCTGGATTGCTTCTATCCACCAGTCATACTAGACCCACTGAATCCACCTCTAGAATACTGATGAGTCCTAGCTGGTGGTGCATACTGTGACTGAGATTTTTTTATCTCACTGAGGACCCTATGAATTACATTGCTTGGGATTGGAGCCCTACTATCCCTATGGAGGCCTTTGTCTCTAACTCTTGTGAGACTATTTTTGCTACTGAGGTACTCTGAATGATCCTGATGAGTGCTTCTGATTTCCTTTCTAGTGGGATCTCTAGAAACAAGAAGCCTATGACACAAAATTATGGTTCTATGATTGATCCTGAAAGTCATGAGACCTATTCTAGATCTCCTCTACAACCATGGCTCTCTCAATCGTATAATGCAAATCTCCCGAAGGCACCAATTGTACTCTATCTAATATAGCATGGTTCAACCCCTAAATAAAGCAGTTGACCTGAAGTTTCTCGTCCTTCGTATAATCCATGTAGGGAAGGAGCTTGAGAAACTTTCTCTTGTATTGTGCCGCAGTCATACCTCTCTACTAGAGGTCATGGAACTCATCTATGCAACACTGTCTGAAATGCTCTAACATATATCAGCCTTTGAATCTCTCAAGAAGAACCTCCCGTGTGAGGGTATGTAATGTCAAGTGATGTTTATATTCCTCCTATCTCCACCAAGTAGAGGCATTACCTCTAAGCATATGTACTACCAAACATGCCTTCAAGTTGCTCTTGTAAGGATGCAACCCAAAGTAGCACTCAAGGCTCAAAAGCCATGCCTCTACCTCTATCCCATCTATAGATCCCATAAAGGGTGGTGGCTGAAAGCATAGGAGCTCTCTGATCTGATCCCCTGTATCACGGGGTGCTTTATGCACTATCTCAGATGGTGGAGGTGGTGGTGGCTCTGGCATATGTACTAACTCATCCTCTAAATTTGCATGTCCCTCAACCTTCCTAGAAGAAGGGATCCTACTCCTCTCTCAGGCCTTAATTTGCTGACCTCCTAGAGGAAATCTGTCCATAATGATACTAGAAAGATTTTAAAGGGCATTCAGAATATCCTAATTAGGGTTCGGTGGTGGTCCTAGAGGTGGTTCTAGCTCATTACCTACATCCTCTACTAGTTTCTCAACATCCACTAAAGCCTCACTAGTAGTCCTAGCACCTCACCCATAGTGACTACCCCTACATGTAACTGGAGGCATCCTACACAAGTGAAAGACAAGACATAAGTCAAAAGCATAGAGGGTTAAGGTTCCCATAGTTGAAACTGTGCTCTGATACCAAAATGTTATGCCCAAAATTAGGGCAAAACACACACAACAATTTTTTTTAAAACACTAACTACAAGGTTGCATATAGAAACATGAGAACAAACATCAACCTATGCACTCATCTCTCAAGGGAATTCAAGGCATGTGCTGGCTTGCCGACATTCCCTACTCGTCAGGTGCACTAGACCGAAGAAACTACTAGCAAGGTTTAATCATAAGGATTCTACGGGGGAGAAGTTACTAACTCAAATTACTCAAGTAAGATATTAAGACAATAACATACTAGGTTAAAAGATTAATTAAATAATAATAAACTTGCCTAGAATAATTTATAAAAGGGTTAAATAAGTACATAGTTATTTAAAATACTAAAATAAAATCATAAGTAATATTTTAGTAATAATCGATAGGGATGGTTATCAATTAATTTAATCCCCCTAGGAATTAAAGGTTAATTAACCCCCTAAAAGAATTAATGATAATGACATGATAAAATAACAAGGGTTCATTAATTAAATAATAGAAGATGGAAAAATGATGATGCATTAGTAAAAGTTCATTTGCATAAGATAAATTAAATGAATAAATAAATAACTAAATAAAGGGAATCTAAAATCTACACAACATAAAGAAATTATTGGAAATAAAAGTCCAATTGATGCATTATCCAAAAATTGATACAAATCCCGAATTAATAGGAAGACTGAAAAAAAAAAAAGGGGAAAGTATCTAACAATAAGAATACATGTTAAATGAATTGGAAAGTGGAAAATTAATAAAGTCCACATAGTCTCAATTTACCACTGATTTCATCAGTGAGGATGAAGATTAAATAAAGAAAATTAAAATAAAATAAAAAGTTAGTAATCTAAAGGTCATCCAAAGCCTAAAACAAAATTAGGGTTTGGGCCAGATTAAAACATGGCCCGAAACCCTAATCTTTAGTTTTTACTCATTCACAATTCCAAAGTTATCAAAGTTTTGCAAGTTGGCCAAGGATTGAGGATTTGGAGAAGGGACAAAGTATACTGCCAAGTACACATGAATGTATACACATGCTCAATGTATGTATACCTCCATATGTACTTGTGCATATACAGACAAAATGTTCAGGCTTTGCTAATGCAAGATCTAGATCTTTATAACCACAAAGCACAAATTGAAGGTAAAATCATTGGGTTTCCATTGCATGCATCACTAGTTACATTAGGATAAGATTTCCAAAGTTTGACAGTGAAGAAGGTTGTGTCTTAGATACATAGGAATAAGTTTACCAGAGGATTGATAAATGCCTAATTGAAGTTTA